>JBCFYV010000713.1:0-69751 GCA_039000515.1 Timema cristinae
TGTTTTGGGAAAAATTAAAATATTTTTTTAAGATGATATCTATGAGAGGATATGTTCATAATACGAGTATATTATGTGTATAAAACACCCTTCTCAGTTCTCTACATCTTGAACTAAAATCTAGAGACACATCTTTCTCAGATCTTTCTAACTGAACTAATACCTTTAAACAAATCCTTGCTTGTACAATCCTAGGCACACATCCTTATTTATATCTCAACACCGAGACATATAAAGGTCCTGAACCCATGATTAAATAATCCTACGTCCTATCCAGCCATGTTATCGACATCTGTCACTTTCATAGATCATATAAAGACCAGTAAAGATCATTTTCAATCCTCGGAACATAACCCAAAGTATTTTACTCAAATATTTCAGTAATTTATTAAGAAAACCCTAGTGTAAAAACCTTTGCGGGATTTCAAACCCAGACATAGTAAGATTACTACGTCAATGTAGGACTTTTATCTTTCTGTGTAAACAAAGTGTACAGTTCAATTTCAACAAGGTGATAAAAAAAATAGGAATAAAATCGACAAAGTTTGCTGTTGATGCTAGACATAGAGGTAATGTGTTTGACGTCAGCTGAAGCCTTAGGGCATTAAATGGAAACAGGGTCACTATTAAGTGGACGAAAATTATACTTATAATAATGACAAGAAATTTGGTAGGACAAAGTTAATTGCACAGTAGAATATAGGAAAGACCCGGAACGAGGAATAACAACGATGATATAGACAGTGATAGAACAAAGACTAAATTAGATAGGTGAAAGTAACGATGTTGAAGGGTGGTGGAGGATGGATGAAATCATCGCGGGGAGAGAAAAAAGAGTTCTAGGTAGGAGTATGAAGAGTAGAATATTTTTAGGATAGTTTTTAGAACAGATACGGAAAATAGAGATCACAAGAGGATTATATTACAACACGAGACGAATGAAAAAAAAAAGGTGTTCAAAAACCCGCACTAAAACTAGAAGCTCATAAAGAAAATAATCGGTCATGAACGTCAAAAATATGAGAGTATTGAAAGAGACAGACTAAGTTAAACAAAAACCAACATTTACAAGGCAATTTTAAATGATAAAAGAGGCTTAGGCTAAGTTAATGACGGTGACCAACACACGGCCTTAGAGCACCAGGGAACAAAAACTCTATTAAAATCGTATCGATAGGGATCTTCGTTCCATCCTCGTCTACTAGTACACAAACATCGATGACCACATGTGTTCACAAGGACTTATGCATTAAGGAGAGGAAGAGCGTGGTGATCACGTCAAGTAAATGGCGTCTAAGATAATTAATTTTCCATCTGCATGGATGATGAGTTTAATTATCTATTTCTCATCGGATGGATGATGACTTCAATTATTTATCATCTCAGCCTTATGAAGGGTGACTAGGAAGAATGGGGCCCTCAATGATTAATGTTCTCATACATGGTGATTTAGAAGATTTGGGTTTCTCAACGGATGGATAGTGACTTGGTTTAATTGTGACTAGACGATTTTTTTTTCAGACTTGTTGATGATTATGACTTGGATAAATGCGCTTCAATGATTTATGTTCTTAGATGGATGGATGGTAATTTGTTGAGTCGTGACTTCAATGTTTTATGATCTAAACCGGATGGATGGTGACTTAAATTTTTCATTTTCAAACGGAGGGTTTTAGTGATTTGGATTAATGGTAACTTCAATGATTAATGTTCTCAGACCGGGTGATTTTGGACGATTTATGTTCTCAACCAAATGGATATGATTGGTTGAATGGTGACTTCAATGATTTATGTTCCTTCCTGGATGATGGTGAGTCGGTTGAGTGATGACTTCAATGATTTATCTTCTAAAAACCGAATGGATGGTTGCATTCTCAAACCAAATGGGGGGTACTTTGATGAATGGTGACTTGAATGAATGGTGACTCCAATTATATATGTAATAACCCTAAATGACTTGGGGGAGATTTATAATTTCAGCCTGATGGATGATTACTAGGATGGATAATGACTTCAATTATTTATATTCTCAACCGTATGGATGGTGACTTGGATAAATGCTTACTTCAATTATTTATGTTCTAAACCCGTATGGATGGTGACTTGATAAATGCTTACTTCAATTATTTATGTTCTCAACCAAGGAGACTTGAACGATCTAATTTTCAAATGGATGGATGATGACTTGGATGATTGCTGACTTCAATGAGCTATTTTCCAGGTGGATTGGGGGTTACTAGGATGGATGGTGACTTCAATGATTTATGATAAAAGCCAAATGGAGTGTGACTCAGACGAATAGTGAATTAAATAAAATTGCTTTCAGCCAATGGATGGGGGACTTGGATGGATGATGACATCCTATACCCGTCTAAAAATTACTCTAATAGAGTTGGAAAAAGAAGTAAATTTATATATCCGTGTTTGCAATAAGAGGCGTGTAAAACCTAAATCGAACATATTCGGTGAGGATTCTATAACTGGCTTGAGTTTTTAAGTTTTAAATTTCCCGGTATACGCAAATTATCCGTGAAACTAAAATCTATGTACTGACTGTCAAAATAAGCCAGCTTGTAGCAAATTCCGGCCCATGAGTCTTTAGTCTGACCTATCCCAGTGGTATTTCATAAGTAAACACGTGTAAGGGTACGGCCAGACTGGGCGAGGGATTAAAAAATAAAATAGAACACATTGGTTGTAATGAGGGGTGGCCAGACTGTTGCGAGCGAGAAACCGAGGGGCGCGCGCTTGAAATATAAAACTGATTATATTATTCACGCGCGTGTGCTCGGGCCGGTACAGTGTAGTTTACAGGCGCTGGGCAATATTATTGTATGTTGGTTCATTGAGTGTAGGAAAACTTCTCTTTTTGACATTTTTTAATTATCGATAGGTCTAGCACACTTGCTACTTACAGCCTTATTTAATTGGTTGGACCATAAACCATATATATTTTATATATATTAAAATATATATATATATAGATATGATATATTATATTATATATATATATTATGTACAAGTTTTATGTTAAATAGTATAATCAAAGTAGGCCTTTACAAATAAGAATAACCATTAGCACGGATAGAGGATGTTAAAACCAAAACAATAAATCATTGTCAAAAGCACTCTCAGTACACTGAGTCAAGAGTCGAACCTTTGCCTCCTTCGTCAACAACTATCGAAGCTATCTGCTAATCACGCGCTCGCTTGCACGCTTTTCATCTGGCCGAATCCTAATCCCAAATGATGGTATATAACTATCGTTGATTGTCCACCCGGAAGACGAAAAAGTCTTGCATTTTCTGGTTTGTCAATATCGAATCAGAATTGATCGTTTTTTATACCATGAATATTCGATATTTCCTTTAAATTTTACCTTTTTCATTCAAACATTATTAACGTCAGATTTGTATTATATAAACCCACTCATAATAAGTTAATTTTCCTTCTCCCCCTTTTTCGCACTTAACCACACCAATATTAGGGCGGACTGGGACATTATTTCTTTTCTTAACAATCGATGAAGGGTCAGGTTGAATACTCGACAATACATGATGAGGAACTTTGGGTGGTGAGGGAGAGCAAGGTAAGGTTTTTAATATGTTGGAAGATTACATACTAGGACATTGGATGTGTTGAAATCATCTTTCAACGGTTTTATTTTATAACTTATAAGCCACGGGCTTCTCTCGGTAAAAAATTCTTTCCGTCATTTTCCACGTTTTAATTTATCACAGACGGTAAAGTAATGAAATTTCCTTGCAAGATAATAATTATGAGGTACACTATTTCCGGTCAGGTGGGCTAAGCAACGGAATACTGTAACACGTCTAAACCCCGTGTCCTGGTTTGAATACCCACATATGCACAACTAATGGTACAGTCTAATTGATAAATGTTTGTAGTAAGGGGTAAAAGCCAGCTCTCTTTTAAGTATTAAATTTTATACAAAAGATGTTATTGGCTGAAAAATAGCTTTCTTTTCCATTCGTTGAGGTCACAAAACAAGTTTTCACACTCTCACCCAGGAAAATATCATTACCTTAAAAGTTAGACTTACATTTTGGTTTATAGGTAAGAAGGCCCGCATTCTAATATCTGTAGGGGCTTTATAATCTTTTATTTAATCATTATTTTCTAACTCAACATACAAAATCATATTTAATCATCATTTGGGGAGGACTTTTGGGATGCACACACACTGTTTTCCCCCTCTCACCTTATAAAATGAAAGGGTGATAGGTTGTATTTACTTGTATTTCATTATTAAGTCCACGATTTTGCCAATACGACTTTACCGATCGAGTTTTTAGCAATCAGGACAGTAAAACCAGTGATGGGAGGGCCATTGTACAGCATCATTTTTACTAGATTTTTTTCTCCTCACAAACAGTGGCGAGTGTGTGTGGAGCTCTAGGGTGAAGGATAATAAGGGCCCCATCCTATAATCGAGTTACATGAAAAAGGGGAAAAGGGGGCGTGGGGAAATTTCAATATCTTATGGCATACGTAAAGGGGGGATAGTAAAATGTTCTTACCAACCAAGATTTATCAGGATTTCTAATGATGAGGAGAATATGGTTTTTAAAAATTGTTTTGTAGGTTGCCTACCAACGGTTTAGAGTGACGGAGGGGCCTATCGATGGGTAGGGTGGATAGTACGCGATCAATAAGATATTCTCAGGCAGAATCAACTCTAGAATAAATGTATTTGCCAACTAGAACAATTACTGCCTAACTACTCAACCAATGAGATTGTAGCACCCTTTCTACCACTAATTAATTAAGTCACCCAACCTGAATTCAAGAAAGTAATATAAGCTCACTTATTTTGTTGTTAGTGAAAGATCCTTCCCCTTTCTTTTTTTTGTCGCAGAATCATATTACGTACTTTATACTGAGCTTTCCATGGTAAATCGCGAATGTCAAGAATGTGGTTTCATGATTATATATTCACTGTGTATCCCGTACTAATTACCTTGATGGGTTCCATTAAGGCATAAAAATATAATAATATGCCATAATGTAATCTTCTAGGTAAGCTTGCTACTTTTCAGTAACGGAAAGTACAACTAATCTTGCAATCATAAACTTGAAAATTTGGGGATTCACCTTGGTAATTGATAACATGAAATGAATCATCATAGTTTAAATGTAACCGTTTCATCCATTAATGGTCTATACACTAAAAACTTGGAATATTCCCTTATATCAAAATATCCAATTGACCATCTTAGCCTGTAAATTAAATGTCAAAAATTTAAATATGAATAAAATTATTCTAATGATCATTGTTGAGGCTACAACTACTAATAATAATTACAAGTTAAGGAGTTAAAACGACATCAGGTTTAAGAAAATTTTTTGGTGTTTTTTAAACGACAATACATACTTAGACTTCAGTTTTCTATTAATAAGAAACATAAGGTAGGTAGAGTGAATCTTTTTTCGACCACATTAATTACTCATTCCCAAAAAAAACACAACTACTAATAGCTTGACTAAAAATATTAAGGTTAACAACCTACAATCAGCATGTAAGACAGCGTACGATAAGTCATATTCAGATAATACTTTTACTGCTATAACTTATATTACAGGACGTTCAAATATTTCAAGAACTGTAGGCTTAACAAAATTTTGGATTAAACCTGACTTGTTACAATATAAATGTTATTATATTGTTATTATTTAGTGGACAATGTGATCAACTGCCTTCTGACTTTGTAAGTTGGTGAAAAAAGTTGATAGCTTGAATCACAGTGCCTGAATTTAGTGAAATGGTTTACTATAAAGTGTATACTATTATGTGATTGATAAAGTGATATTGATCTATAATCTCCAAAATATGAAGTTAAGGAGGGGGACCATTATTCTTTGTAGAATAAATATATATATATATATAATATACAAGAATAATGAGGTTATTCATGGCTAGTTATTGGAGGTTATCTCGTAGACCTTTTGGTGTCGTACTTGTAGGTTATTACCAGTTAAAAAAATCCAAATTCATTAATAAAAAATCCACCAATAATAAATCGATAATCAAGGTGACTTATATACCATGATTGCTCTTCAAGTAGCTTTCCACGTGATCTAGTGTGTAAAGTAGGAAATTTCTGTGGTCAACAGCTTTCACTAGATAGTTATTACAAAATCAAAAACTTCAGTAATGTATTTATATTGCTTAAATAAAGTTAATACTCTTTATCAATGATGGGGCCTAACTATTTTAGTATTCCCAAGAATATACAATCAGAAATATATGAGCTTTAATGTGTCATCTCAGAGAATGGCTATAAAAAGCAATCAAAGCATACATTTATGAGGCAAACAATTGTCAAAATATACCTGTAATAGTTCAAGATGATTAAAAAAGATAAAATCTTGTTTGAAATAAAACTGTTAATACCAAAAATGCTTACATCGTATAAAATCTAGGACCTATAAACAAGTCGAGACACTGGCGCAGCCAGGATTCGTTTGTGGGGGGTTTAGTTTTACTGACCAACTAAACGGGTCCATTGGTTTTTCCCGCAGGAAAATTTGAAAATTTAAGTACTGCAAAATGTAGATACATTAAAAGAAATATAATAATATTCAAAATAATTTAAAAGTTATAAAAATTATCATAATTCTGTAATTATTGTGACTATTAAGTTTTAATAAACACATTTTAATTTATGCATAATGCTAAAATATACAAACATGCAAGTTTCAATAAGTTGTAGTTTGGAAATTTGATTTATAAAATTATTTTATGAGATAAAATCTGAAAATTCAAATAAGCAATTTGCACTAACTCTTAACTAACAAAATTGCTTTTTAACTAATTCACTTTAGTCTTATGTTAATTTTTCTTGTCTTCATAGAGGATTAATTTAGAAATTCAACCTCCCCATGTGGAAAGATCATATTTGGCCAGAACTGTTTCATATCTGGAAAAAATCTGGCATTCCCAGATCTGGAAAATTCCAGTTCTGGGCCAGATCTGGCATTTTCCCGTATGAGTCCATAACTGACACCTCTGGATGTATGGACATGAAGCTGATTAGTTTGTCTTCATTTGTAGAGTTCCTCATGCATGATCTCAACCCCTTTAGGGACGAGAAAGAGGAAGGTGGGTAGCGAGGTCTGGGGGAGGGGGGAGGGGGGGAGGGTTCAACCTGAACCCTCCCCCCTCCCCTTTGGCTGCGCCAGTGAGTTGAGAGTAAAGTAATACTTTCAAAGTAATATAATTGTGGACCCAAATTTTACTTATTGTTATTATGTAAATTTCTTTTAAATTATAACTTTTTTATTAAATCATAAGACTCAATTTAGATTGTTTCATGGTATGTAAATTATAGACTTTTAAACCCCTTAATGTTTGATGTTGATAATAAAATAGATGATACTACCACCAAATCAAAGAAGACTTAATTTTAACATGACAGTCATGGTGAAAATGTGTCTTAAGTAAAAAAAATTGATTTGTGTCATCCTATATAAATAAAAAAAAAATTTATATATATATTTGAAATATATAAGTCTATTTTAGAATATTTTCTATTTTACTCCTCTTATATAATTTAATTTTTCTTAATAAAATTTTTGTAAATTATTGTTGAAATTTTCTATATATGATGAAATATATATGTTGGTAGTTAAATTCATTTATATTTTAAATTTTAAAAATGAAAATTTTTTAATTGACCAATCAATATGATTAAGTTAACACTTTTCTTAGTAGTAATTTAATAACATAGACCTATCTTTGGCGTTTACAAAAGTGGTTCCTTATCGTTTGTTAGTGGTGCTTGTGTATGTATTTATCATCAAAACTGTTTTGTTTATAATGTGATTAAGGGCAAGGGTTAGTTTTAAGTAAGTTTCCTTTTAAAAAAAATTCTTTCTACGTATCTTAATTTCACGAAAATTTGTAACTAATATGCCTACATTAGATGTATCCTTAATTGACAATATTGTTTAATGTGTTTGTAGGAACATTAGGTCCTGATCAAGTTCGAATCGACTCCCAAGAAGAAGACCAGCCTTTCTACCTTGACCTAGGAGTCATCCTGCCAATAATATTATCACTTACACTTTTAGCTGTCGTAATTGCAGGACTTTTTATATGTTTCCATAGACGTAAGTGAGCGTTGTTTTTAATGTTTAGTAAGTTAAAAGTAAAGTGTATAGTTTACCATTACCCCAATAGGTTATTATAATAAAGCCTCTATCAATATTCAAAATAATTTTAGGTAAAAATTGTAAACTATATGTTTACTTTTTTTTTTTTTTCACAGAAATTTCGCAAATTTGTATCCAATTTACTAAATAGACATATTCTTATATAGTTTGTTATATATAAATATATATATATATATATATAACACATTTGGCTAAATAACTTAAAGTAATATTATTTCAACAACACATATTAGTTAATTAATATATTTAATATTGGCTTAACTACCTTGAAAGGTGACAAGATAATCTTAATTGATTCCACTCTGGTATAGCTTATATAAGGATAGGTACATAGTATAATCCGTCAAGTTAAGACTGTAAGCTATTATTGTATATGGATGGTACAGTACATAGGCCAAATCAAATAAAAATGCTTTTTGTTTTAGAAAATGCTTGTCAAACTGTATTTGATCAAAAAGCTTTTTTAGTTTAAAAAATAACTGTTAATTATATCATTCTTTTTAATATCTTTAAATGGAAAATTTAGGTATAAAAAATATTTATCTGTTAGCAATATAATTTTATGGATGATCTTTGTGTGAGCTTTATTTCCTTTAAAATCAGATTCTATTTGACATATGTATAGGTTTCCATTTTTTTTTAATTCATAAATTTTGTTATCAATAAAATAGTGATTATTCATTTTCATAAATGCCTATAGAAATAATTTTATTATACTACAATATATTTAACCTTAAAATAGTAGTATAAGTGTGTGTGTGTATATATATATATATATATTTATAGAGAGAGAGAGAGATAGAGAGGGAGGGATGGATGGATAGATAGATTAAAGCTGTAGATAAATTTTATTAATATCAAAATCTATAATACCGGGGAATCATTTAATTACTTTTGTAATCTTGGTTTCCTTCGTTCACTCTTTAGGTTAGCAAGCTTACCTTGCATTTTTCACCATGGTAACTTATAGCTTATAAGATAGGGTCATAATTTAAGGCCCTGCCTACCCTCCCTGGCGGCGTGTTGAGCTTTCAGCACTAAAATAGATGGCGTTTTGGAATTTTTTTTAAAACCTTTTGATGCCAAGTTTGTACGTTTTGACCTTTTGTCCCCGTACCCGTTTTGAGTAATTAGCATATAAAGTGGTGATCGGGTTAATGCGTTTACATTTTAATTTTGAATTTTTTTTTGATCAAAGTTTTGTATCCTACCCATTTTGAGTAATTAGATTCAAAGTGGTGACTAAAGGGTTTAAGCTGTTTTACTTTTTTTTTAATTTTGACTTTTTTTGATCCAAAGTTTTGTACTAGTTTTGTACGTTTTGTACCGAAAGAAAAAGTATTGTACCCGTACCTTTTTGGTAATTAGCATATCAAAGTGGTTTTCCACTACTCCAGGTAAATGCGGTTGTACCCCTTTTGATTTTGAACTTTTTTTGATGCCAAAGTTTTGTAATAGTTTTGTACCGTTTTGAAACACAAATAAGTTTTGCCCCCTACCCGTTTTCAGTAATTAGCATATCAAAGTGGTGACTCAGGTTAATTTGTTTGTACCACTTTTGAATTTTTTGATGCCAAAGTTTTGTACTAGTTTTGTACCTTTTGTAACACAAATAAGTTTGTGGTACCCGTACCCATTTTGAGTAATTAGCTATTCAAAGTGTGCCCCCAAGGTTAATGCTGTTGTCCACTTTTGATTTTTCATGCCAAAGTTTTGTACTAGTCTTACCGTTTGTACCCAAAGAAAAAGTTTTGTACCCGTACCCATTTTGAGTAATTAGCATATCAAAGTGTCACGTGACTCCAGGTTAATGCTGTTGTACCACTATGAAATTTTTTCAAATAATATCGGGTTTGAGGGTAGTGATAAAAAATAAGTACACTTATTTATCAGAGAAAAATTTTATTTAAGGTAAAATTAGAGATAACTTATTTTTGAAGGTTTGTCACTAACTATAATAAATAACCTATACGATTGAGTATGTAGCCTACGATTTTGTTGTACCATTATTTGAGTTTATTAGTAAGCAGGTAAATTAAAAAAATAAAAATTTAATGTGCTAAATTTGGCCACTGTGCTTTGGCTAATTTTTAAAATTTAAAGGCTAAGGAGGCAATAACATATTTTAAAAGCAGTTTCATTTCGAAGACTATAAATTATTGTTTTTTTATTCTGATATCACCCCGTCAACTACCTGTTCATGTTATACCATAAATAAATTTTTTTGGGGGTAAGGGGAAAGAAGCATTGAGGGTTTCTACCCCCAATTTTTTTTTTGGAAATGGGGGAAAAAAATTAGGAAAAAAAATCCCCCTCAATCCACCAGGGTTTGACCCCAAATCTCCGCTATCGCAGGCCAATTTTTAAAACTATACACCCTTTAACCCTCCCACTGAGTGGTACTGTTTTTAAACTTTTACGTTTTCAACACTTTGGATTTACACAAAATTTTTTTAGAAAAAATTTTTTGGGGAAAAATTTTTTATCCTATTGGAATTTTTAATTGATAATATCTCCGGTTTCAGCCTGCAACAGGGTAACCAACAGGGGTCCCTATGTTCAAAATAGGGCCAACATTTCAAACGATCCATGTTGGGCACAAAGACCCCCCAGCTTTTTCTCAGTTTTTCCCACTAACCTACTTAATTCAATTTTCTCCCATTTTTTCCCACAGGGTTTTGGTTTTGCAACCACTCTTAACAAATTTTGGGGACTGGGGGTCGAAGGGACTTTATACTGAAGCCATAAACTAAATATACAACAACTCTATCAATATTTCTTTTTACTTTATGGCTAGGGGGAAAACAAAATTCATTTAAATTTTAATTTTTTTAAAATTTTTAAATTTTCTTATCATCGGCTTCAGTCGTGGTCAATTTTGCTAAAGTGCTATGACTGAGCACTGAGTGCTTAAATTAATCAGCTCAATAACTTGATAGTTCGATTCCCCTGTTTAGTTAAAATTACCTTATACTACGTGATACAACTCCAACACAGAGATTTTGAACATCAATAAATGCGTACAGAGTGTTGAACATTTACTTTCACAAAGAGCTTTTCTTTTAAAAAAAGTACTTGAAATATCAAATAATCGCTCCCATTGTTATATAGAAAGTATTTTATTTTATCTTAATTTTATATTATTTCTACAAAAAATTTAAAATAGTATCGCTGCTCTTTCCATTGTACTTAAATAGTATATACAGATAGCCTAAGCCCAGTAATATGCATACCATTAAAAAAAACTTACCCTTTACTACAAGAAGTTAAATAATCAAATTATATCTTTGATTTTCTTTGTGCGCCCTTTCTTAACAAACTTGTTATTCCAAGGATATAAAAAATATTTTGTAAATATTCTCCACCTCAAAATTTATACAATCCATTGGATTTTGTTCGAAAGCAAAAAGTCACATATTGTTAATTTATAAAAAGTAATCACCGTGGGTACTTATTCTTCGGGATTTGATACATTCTTCCAAAAACGAGCGCACAAACTGCGAGAATGCAACAGGTTCAAATTAAAAGTATCCATTTAACACGCTAATAAAATAAAATTAACTTTTTCACATCTTGACTACCAAAAATTTCTTTTCATTAACTTTTTGAAAATAACTTATTCCAAAGTCAATGAGAGTCAAATCCTAGACAGTAAAATAAAAATAGTATATAAAATTATACTGAGAACGCCCTCCAAATTACATTTAGACCAAACTTTATTTAAAATAACTATGTTTGATTATGAGCAGAATGTTTATTTTCATTTATTATAATAGTGATTAAAAATTCAATTACAGTATTTTCATTACTTTAAATATTAACACTTATTATTACAACGTGTAGTGCTAAAGAATGAAAAACTCAGAAAGAATAAAAGATAAAGTGAAGAATTTTACATGTTTTACTGCCTCAGTTAAATAAGGGCTATGTCATAAAACTTTGTGTATGGAGAAGCATGTGCTTTTTCTTTGAAATAATGTATCAAGAAGTATACTCTCATTGAAGTAAGTAGGACCAACTATATTTATTCACCAGCAGGAAGACTTTGTGAGTATTTTAGTTACTGAATATATTAAGATGTTTAATTGTTTATATTTAATTACGCAAATTTTCATAATTGGACATTGGCCCTTCTTATCCTAAGTACTTTGGTTTTAATGTTTCTTTGACTCAAGAAGGTCACAGAGATTAGTTTAACCCTCCATTGCCGCCTCATTCCGAACAGCAGGTTAGCCAACGCTTGCAAAATGATTTCTAGCTTGTAAAACGGTTTTTTGATCATACTAACGGCACCTATTATTTGCTAGACAACTAGTTGCAGAAGGAAAGGTTGTATTTAAAACCAGTATTTACTAGAGAGTCGGGTTGGGAGTCGTTAGAGCTCAAATTTTCGTCGTGATTATTGTAGCTAACCCAATTAAAAATTATGTCTAAAAAAAAAGAAATTATTTATTTAAATGTATGTTATAAAAAAACACTCTACTTTTTACAAAAAAATAAATAAATCCATTTTTAAATTTTTTTTTTCCATTTAAAATCATTAAAAAACATTTTAATGTTATTTCAAAAAAACTTTTTTACATGGTTTTAAAACCATAAGAATTATAAAATCCCAATATGTTTCAAAATAAAAAAAAACCCAAGGTTAATTTTTAAATAATTTTTTCTAAATTCTTTTTTTTTTGAACCTGCATTTAAAGTAATGAATTAAGGGCTTGGGCAGGCAGGGGGTTGTGTCTATTCAGACGAGGCCGTATTGGTGAATGAATATGCAAAACCTAACAGACGCAGTTTTCTTTTGATTCATATTCATGGCACCTTAAATAATGTAAAAACACGGGTTGCTACCAGCTATTGAGTTCAGGCTTCCTTGGGCCACATTAAAGATGGCGTGTGGGCTAGGTCCCATTGACGTCATTATTTCAGTGACCGCTAATCCAATTTCAACAATTCTTTATTTACCAGGAAGATCATGAAATATTCTTTAAAATGTTCTACTCTACATTTTTATATCTCCTTGCTATATCCTGTAAAAACTTAAAATCATTATGATTAGTAAAAAACTAAATGTTTCATTTCGGCAAGTGGTCTTTTATCACTTAAAACAAACAGTTCCAAACTATTTATAACAAACATTATTCAGTCATTTAATAATTTTACATGGTGAGGATATTAAAATAATTTTAATCTTGCTACCGGTTAATGTGGGCCAAATCATTTTTCACTGGAGCATTTGCTTTTTATTTGAAATGATGAAAACCGTAACTCTGTATAGTAATGAATGAGAACTGTTGGATTGTTTTTGTAAAGATGTAAAAGCATTACATCCATACACTTTATTAAATAAAAAAGTTTATTATGATATCCATCAATCAAGTGAAACATACACTGATACATTTTTACAGTCTTAGCAGAAACAAGCACATATTGGGATAAAGTTCAGTTTTTTTTTGTTTTGTTTTTTTGCAAGTGCAACAAAAGCCATACAATATTTCCTGCAATAACATGGAGGAAGTAATCGGGCACTTCTTTTCTGGTGAAATATTTTGGCTTAAGTTCATTAATTGGTCTTAGCATCAAAAATCCTTTAGGATTAGTGGTCGTAAAAAAAGGTTGACATAATTATTCCTAATGTTTTGATTGGGCAAATGCTCGTACTGCATCTTGATTTAAAGATATTAAACGCATGGAATTTTCTCTAATACTACCCGTATGGCCAGAGAACATAGGATAGAGATATAGCAGATATCATGTGCAGTTGGTTCAGGTTAGTTTTTTTGTGTTAATACAATAGCAGTAGTTATAATACGTAACCACTCAGAACTACTATTGTCTCTATGGCTCTGTGATGGAGGCATCTACACATTACGAATTAGAAAGGGGTGCTGTTTTTGGATGGTGGAACTCCCTCAGAGTTTGACATGAAAGTGATGTAGAATTTCAAATGTCTCACTTGTTATTATTTGGAGATTTATAACCTTTTAAGAGTCATTGCTTTCTTGATACAAGACCATTGCCATTACATGGGTTGTATTATTGCCCCTCAAGGTTTCTTACACAAAATCTTTGTTGTCAATGGCACCATGTAAGAAGAGAGATGGATTTTTTTTAACATTAGCTGTAACTAGAAAAATTTGAGATTGATTTTCACAGAATAATTTACGCAAAAGCTCTTCATCTATATCATTTAAGGCAATATAATCTGAAATGCAGTGACCTGATTTGAACAAAAATTGTAATGATGCTTTGATCGAGTAGGATGATCATCAGACTATGCCAAGGCTACATACTTGGGAATACTCATGCCTTTAACAGAAAAATAAAAGTCAAGATAAATTTATTTAGCACGATGTAACTTGTTATCACCTAGTGTTTTCTCATTGGCAAACAAATTATTCAAGAAGAAGTCCCACAATGGTGGAAGTTTAAAGCTATTTAATTTATTTTCTACCACAATTTCGTCCTTGATACAACCTTCAGATCGTAATTTGTGTTGTGATATTTATTCTCTTAACTGAATTTCAATGTCTTTCATGTTACAATGGAAATGATTTACTTATCTATTCCTTTCAGTCATTTGTTCCATAAGAATGTTACTCATAAAAACAAAATGTGATTTATATCCATCCGATGGATGCAAAGATAATAACTTTTCACCAAAATTATAAATTAGAAGATCTTTGTAGTTCCATTTTCAATACAATTGCCCTCTACGCCAGAAATGTCAGCAATCAATTTGTTAAATAAGTTATTCAAAAGCATTATATTCTAAATTGGTCAATTTTTGTGTTAATAACTGATTTAATGGTTCTTATAGAAGTTCACGAGTAATTGTTTGCGAGAGCCGTCCACTCTTGTTTCCTGAATTCCTCCTAATATAATTGTAGTTTCAAAGGCATGGCTTATGGTGTCTTATTTCGAAGTGTTAACAAATAGTCTGTTTCACATACCATATTTTTGCAAATACGCCATCAGCTTTAGTTCGAGCTACTTGTAGCCATTTCTCGGCTTCTGGCCACTCAGATAAAATAAAATTATTTATCTTCTTGTTCGTAGTTTATTTTGCAATTAATACACATGCATTTTTTTCTCCATGCCTTCAACATCTGTCCGACCAGAATACCGACGAGAACTTGAGGAAAATGTCCATTGTCGTCGTCACATTGTTCAGCACTGTCTAACTGTTTTTGTAATTAAATTTTTCTTCCTATAATTTTTTCTTCGTTAGCATGTAAACTTGAAAGACACAATTTATGCCGATAATGATTGGTTTTGCTCACTCAGATAAACATCAAAAATTGTTTCGAAACATTTTAATGACGTTCTTTTG
This sequence comes from Timema cristinae, assembly GCA_039000515.1. Taxonomy (NCBI): domain Eukaryota; kingdom Metazoa; phylum Arthropoda; class Insecta; order Phasmatodea; family Timematidae; genus Timema; species Timema cristinae. The sequence continues at coordinate 15,527 of JBCFYV010000713.1, forward strand.
CATGTTGGACGATTAAATAGTTTCTGCTTTATGCTTAAGTATTGGGTTTCCCCCTCATTACAAAAAATACAAACGTTAAAGTTATCTGAATGTTTCCTTTTCACCTGCCCCACTGGATAGACATATTAAATATTAATAGTAGGTCTACTGTACGCACATACAGCAAGATATTAAATTACACATTTTACTACTTGACGTGAACGCTAAATGGTGACTGACGGGGCGCACATGGAGAGGCCCCACAATTCAGTCATGGAAAGGGGGGGGGTTTCACTCCAATCTCAATAGCTCGGAATCATAAAATTATTTTTGTTATTTACTCAGCTTAATTCATTTTTATTACTATCGCAACTTAAACAAATTTGCTTAGAGTGAGTAATTCCTCTTGAAGTAGGATATATTTATTTTTCTACTAAAATTAATGATTTTTTCAATTTATAGGATAGCAAGGGGAGATATAAAAAAATGTATATTAACAAATTTTAAAAATAATTTTATTTTCTTCTTGGTAAAAAAAAGAATGTGAAATTGATAAGCGGTTACTAAAATTAATGACATCAATGAGACTTGGCCCATCTGCCATATTTGATGGCGGCGCAAGGGAATCCCAACCACAAATATTTGTTGGAAACCTGTTTTTTTACATTATTTAAGGTGCCATGAATATGAATCCAAAGATAAACTGGTCGAAAGGTTTTCCAACTCATGCACCACTACGGCCTACTCTAATTCTAGATTTAAGTTAGTTAATAGATCGTGTTTCTGATAAAATAATTTGGTTTAGAAAAGTGCACGTTAAATACATCAATGAAAGCAACAAACAACTTGGGTTTATCCTTAACATATTGGTAATTCAGCATACTGGGAAGTCCATAAAATCTTAACTTGCAAATCAAAATAATATTTCATTTCTTAGTATTGATTTTTATATATAGTTTTCTAGAATTGTTATTGACATTCTATTATTTGTAGGGTCTGGGCGTGGAGCGTGCTGGAGGAGGAGTTCAAGGAGTACTAGATCATCAACAGGCCATGGTAACCCTTGATAATAAACAAAACCCCTTTCCCAGAGGGAACAATACTATCTGAAGTTCAAAAGGGAATCGGGACTCATTCTGTTGAAAGAATACCAGGTAGAATACAGAGTTGTCCTCACTGACAGTAACATTTTACTACTAATGTTAGTATTAAAACCAATCCTTTTGGGTCTCCTTTTTTGACACCCCCCCCTCCTAGAATTTTTTACGTATTTTGCAATACATGCAACACTCGCTCCTTCCAAAGAATTCTTTTTTTCCAAAGAAAAAATAGTGATAAATACCAAGGGAAAATTTTGCAACTATTTTGCTAAAAAAAATATTTAAACTATTACATTTTTAGTATAATAATTATCACATTGTTATTTATTTATTATTAATGTGTTTAAGAGCTTGAATAAATATGTTTTACAAATTTAATTTGAAAAATGGAGGAAAAAGGGGGGTTTAAACTATTTGGGAAATTGTTAATTCGAGAAAGGTTATTTTTGCAGAAAAAACAAACCGCATTACATACTAAATCATTTTTAAGGGGAAACCCAAAATTTCTAAAAACATACAATATTATTTGGTTTAAAATTTTTTAATTTTGCTTGAGACGAAAAATTATCAATTCCAAAAAGGGCCCAAATTTCAAATAGAAAGGGTGACTTAAGAACTTTATCTTTGTATACAAAGGAATTACAAGGCCAAAACAAAAGAAGGAATGACTTAAAGCGACTTTATCTTTTGGGGGCCTAAAGAAAAATGTTTATTTTCAGGATTTTCAGTGACGATATTTTTTGAAAAGAATAAGTATCTATAAAAACTGTCAAATCTTTACATGGAAGCAATATTGTTTGTAATCATTGATCTACGACGCTGAAGAAGTATGCTAATACGTGAACCTAATACAGTTACATATGCTAAACAAAGAAGAATAGAAATTTTCATTAATAGGAGCAAAGAAAAGAATGAAAATAAAATTTGAAATTTTATTGGGAATATGGTTTTTACCTTAAAAAAGTTAGCCATTTAATATTCAAAACTTTGTGTTATCAAATTTGAAACTTTCAGTTAGTACGAGCACAGACATATTTGGATAACATAGCAAAATATAGCTATACATAGAGTAAATTTTAAATACGGAGGCTGTGGGAGAATGTTTGGGCAGCTACCGAATCGCATGCAGATTAAAATAAACAAAATTGAGAGGGAGACTTGCTATAGTTTTGGGGGTCAATAAAAGGGGTCAATAATCACATATTTCCTGGATGGTTAATGGATGTACTTTAAAGTGAATTACTTTTTAACTTTTGGTGTATTTTATTAAAGTAAAACCATAGTTATTAAAACATTTTCTCAAACAAAAATATCTTCAGAAATATTGGAAAGTAATTTAATTATTAATTAATATTTTATCCGAAATTGAAATAAAATATTATATAAAAAAGAACAAATAAAGTTTATAAAGATAAATGTATAGCCAGTATAAATAATAGGTATTTCGAGAAAACATCAACATAAATATTATGTTTTCAATTATTCTGGTTTCATTATTACATCTTAATAAAATGCTTTTTTTCCTTGAACGAGTATAGAGTACGCTGAGGATATCTCACCATATGCTACATTTCACGTCCAAAGTCAGCAAACGACTTCTTCGCCAGCTCACATACAAAAACCCTTTTTTTATCATGACCATAGACTTGCGGCCATGGAAACAATGCAGCTTAAAAGTGTAAGTTAAGGATGGAATTATTCATCTATTATAGATATGCATAAATATGTGTGAACATTGGCTGATTTATACTCTACCTGTTTCCATGCTATGTGAAAACTAAATTGTATATAATCTAGAAATTAATCTATACAACTATTTGGAGACAATGTCTGTATCAAAATGGCTGTTCTATGGACTGTATGTAAGTCAGGCTTTCAAACAAATAAATTAAAATAATATCATATAAAAAGCACATAATCAAAGGCATCCAACTAAAGCGCTAATTTAATACAATTTTGATTAATAGAATAATAATAATATAATAATAAATATTTGAGAAAATTTAGCTGCACCTAAGAATAGAATATTCAACCTTGACAAAAGAGCTAATTTCGCTAATTCTTTCTGAGGTGACTTGGTGGTCTAGGGTGAGGTGTCAGATTTTTAAATGCTGGCGGCCGGGGTTCAATCCTCGGTCCCGGCACAGTATTATCTGATTACCAAACCCTTCCTTCACCTCTGACAAGACATCTTGTGAATGTGGGGAATTCCAGGCCTCCACCGTGGTTCGGATTCCACGTTAAACTGTAGGTCCTTCATTTCATCTCACAATCACCCTATCATTGCACATTAGCGTAAGTGCGTATAACCCAAACGGATAGTAAGACGCGGTACTAATAATAATAATAATAATAATAATTCTTTCTGCAAGAGTATGAGCAATGTTGATTATAACTAGAAATTTTAATCGCGTTGAAATATTTTGCTTACCCTATTAAAAACATTTACAAACCATTCCATTAAATATTGAACAGCCAGTTAAAGAAAATAGGCTTTGTACATGGTTAATAAAACTACGTGGGAACATTTGAAATATGATACACATTCTGCAATAATCCATGTAATGTTTCATATATTAGCTAAGAAAATGTAGAACTTGCAACTATTAAATATAATAGGATTTGCATCACTTGTCAAATCACCATGGTAATTATTTTTAGAACATTTTTTAATATTATATTTCCTCAAAAAATGCACACCTCTAGTGCTGTTATCTTATGAGTATATTAATTTGAAGCCTTACTATTTGCTACCTACTGACAATATATTTTTAATGTAAACATCATTTTAAAAAATAAACTCATTAATTTTTTTTCAGACTAATCCTAGAGATGACTACACCAAGTTAAGAGGGAATCAAAAAATTAAGTGTTTGCAATCTGAAAGTTCAGACTATTCCGTTTCCAGTGATCAACGATTGGAATCCAGACAAATTCCGTTATCCCTGTCTGGACCCATTCGAAGTGAACGTTTATCTGTTCATAGTAAGTAAAGGAACACACACTTAATTTTTAATTAGCTTTGTAAATAAACTTTTTATTCGATGGTTTGATTTTAGGAATTCAAAGTGTTTCAGTAAGTTGGATCAGATACACTTGTGACATTCACCTATAAACCAAAAAGGTTTTGACTTTAAAAAGTTGTAATGTTTGAAATTTATAGCTAATATTTTGCTTAGTGAATCAGAAAACAGTATTTTCCTGTGTTACTAATCTTTTAATAATCTAGAAGATTAAAATTCAGTCTGCCATTTTGTCATTCTATTCTAATAGTGAAAACGAAACAAGACTGCCTGCATAATGATTACTATGGATCCGGCTAGTTCCGACCATCATTCTCTTGAAATATTATAAATTAAGTTGAAAATAATTGTGATTGATATTGTGTGGTGATATAGTGATTTGTACTTTTTTAAACCCAAGGACTAAAAATATGTTGTCATTGTAATAACACTTGGCAGAAATCGTTTCTATTATATAAGAATAATACTAGTTAGGCATAAACACATGTAATATCGACTTGAAAGACCCCAAGTCTACATTAAGCTACAAAGTTTTGGTTTAGTCTAATCCTTCTAACAACTGCATTTATTTATTATAAATCACCAAATAATATAATTTATTGTATTTTTGAATTCCTGTTTTACATTGGTTGAACGTTTATAGTGGTAAGGTCATAAAAGTATGATTTATATACCTAAATTTAAACACTGTCAAAGTAGACACTTTAACATATATAGTTTAAAAATTTTAATTGTGTTTTAGACTTAATTGATCTAACATTAGTCATATTTTCTATGGAGCTATAAACTATTGATTTTGTCTTAAAATTATTTTAGTTGGTAATTTAATAATTCATTCAATTACCTTAATGCGATTATTCCTTTTATTTATTTTTTATACTATGCTTATCTCACTAAATATCCTTTTATATTTAAAGACTCACCTTTCCCCTCATTTTAGTAATTTTCTAGGTATAAAATTGTTAAATTTTTTTTATAAAATTTAAATAACCTTAATTTTGAAGTTTTTTAAAAATGTATGCTAAAGAAAGATTAGACTAATGATGTAAAATATTTACCACATTTCAAATAATACTAAGATACTGTATACAAATTTTTCATTTTCATTGTTTTGTTTACGCATTTAACTTTCACCCATTTGATATTGTTTATGTTCAAATATTGTTCATATACGTGAATTATTGTATATTAGTGATACATATTTTATTAATTTAAATTGTATTGTGTCTGTGTGGAGATAGGCATGACCTTGGGCCTTATGGGAATAAGTCCCCAATTGGTCTTGCAAGAGGTGGATTTAGGCAGTACGTTTTTTTCTGGCATCTAGAATATCCCCTATGGTCTGAATCTGTGGGGATGAGATAGGTCCATTTCTTTTATGGCCTACATAATACGATATAAAAAACATTTCTCGTTCTCTATATAAAGGTAGTTAGTTATAAAAATGTTGATGACGTCCTTATTGTTCATTTTTGGTATGGTACTAGTCACAAACTTTGTGCAAAGGGAATGCCAATCTATAAATAGGGTGACCACAATTACTTATTAAGAGGGATATTGTTACTATTTATATATTACCAAGTTAATGCAAATACCAAAAGGGTAGGGAAAAATAAGATTAACCAATTACAATAAAAATAAAAACGATGAAAAGGAAAAATAAATTATTTATTTTATAAAATTCTAGAATATTAATATTCTTCTTTGAGCCCCCCTCTTCCTATAGTACGGAGGTTGGAATTATGTAACAAGCGCACCCCCCCCCCCCCTCTCATTAGTACTTATTATTATGTATTGTATATTCAAAACACTTTGTAGTAAAAACCTGTCACCATTATCTTGACAAATTTTACATAATAAATACATAAATTATATACATAATTATTAATTCATCTTACAAAATGGTAGTCGAAGTGGGGCAGAAGTATGCCCCATCTTCCATGTACATTCCCTAATGTTTGTTTTGAAAGACCCCAATAAAGCTTTACACTGACAGATAGGTGGCCTCTACTTTATTTCTACAACATTTAATGGATCACATGCTGGGACAATCTATAATATCTAAGGGAATTAGGCTATTCTACGGGAGAAGAATTGGATTTGATGAAATTAGCAACACGGGGTGAATAACTTTTCATTGAATTTACGTGACTTTTTCCTTCCTATCAAGCCATTTTTATTAGATAAAAGTTGTGAGGGTGAATATTTTTTATAAAAATTAGACTTTTTCAATTTTCATTCAAAACGTGTTTATATATACTAGGGTAGTCCGTTTACATTATTTATATAGACCAAATTGTTTAAATGAGCCTTTTAAATATTTAATTGGATGTTAATTTTAAATAAAAAGAGTTAAAATTAAATCTTATTTCCTAATAAAATTCTAAAGTAATTAAAATTTCTTTTCCTGTGTTGATAACACTATTTTCAGGATATGATGAATTAATAAACACAATATTTTAATCTTTAATTATTTATGTAACAGTGACAAATCTTCCCATTATAGTGTTAAATTTAGTACTACCAAATATCTTACCATCTTTGATTTTTTTAAATAATTTTATCCATAAAATGACGTAAGTGACCTTAACTGGAGCTCGAATGGTGATAATACAAAAACATTGTTTTCTAATAATCTACTATCTAATCTAAGATTACTTATTAAAATGAAAAACATTTTGAAGGGTTGGCTAAGCTAATTACCTATGATCTTTTAGAATAAAATGTGAATGTATTAATGTTATACATAATTTATTTTACCATTTTATTCTTTAATAGCATTTAATTACTTTATTATTACTGGTTCAAGTATTACTGAGTTTTTTTGTTTTGATTAACAAAACGTTTGACTTTTGTTGAATGTAAGACATAAGTTTATGGATTGGGTTCTTGTTTAGCAACATATTATATCCAGTTCTGGTGGAGGTATCAGCGCATGCCCAGAATCAAGCACATCACCTGAACTATCTCCTCTTCCCGAAAGAAGAAACATACCTCGAAGACATAGACACAAACGTCAGGTAAAAAGTAAGCCCCATCCTCCTATTTCACCATATATAATATAAATTGTCATCATAGGCCTATGTTCAACCGAGATTAGTTTTATTTGTTGAATTTTTTATATAACTATATTTTAAGTGACTATTATTAAAAATAAAAATCATAAAATTAAGGGCATCCGACGTTACCTGATGTTATATTTATCAAGTACAAATATGGTTGAACAGTACAATAGATTAATTTATGTGTTCTACATTATGAATTACAAAAGTAACTTAAACATTTTTCGAATACAATAGAGAAAGTTGTCTACGAGATTTAACAAATATCAAGTAGGTTCATGATTGGGAGATAACTAGATTTAAATACAAAGTTATGATAGCCTACTCATTTAAATTAAATGTGTATTTAAGGAGTAGAAAGAAATATATGGAACACTCATTGACAACAAATTTGATCTGGTTTGCTCAAGAAAACTAAGTTAGATACATTCTAGATACAAAAAGCCATGTTGATTGTAATTAAGTTTGGTTGACTTAAATGTATGATGACATAATTTTATGAACATCTTTGTAAAGTTAGGTATATTATAGTTTCTAAAAACGTCCGTGGAATGTGCAGAAGCCTTGGCAGAAATTTGGCTGTTTATTTTTTTAGAATTTGAAATTCCAATAGCAGCCCAAAACAGTTCCCATTTTTTTTAAATAACATTTCCTGCCTCTTCCAACATATTGTAGCATTTGGCTACAAGCATAGGAGAATCGAGTCAGGTAAATATACAACTTACCCCATTTAACCGTCCCGGCGTCCTCGGACTACAAGTCTAGAGAGATATAACACAACCGAGCATAGCCGCGCCACGACATAGACTACCGCTGCCATCAAGTTCAAACGGGACCCCTAAAGTGGGGCCACACAACCAAAGGCGGTGCAAGAGCTTAATCTATAAGGTTCTAGTTGTTTGAAGTGTATAGTAGAAGTTATTGTTGTCACGCGCATTCCCCCCTTGGTGATCCATATGTATTCCCGCAATATGTATCCTGTTCTCCAATGTTCTCTGGGTTTTCTTGTATATATAGTGCCGGCGGGCAGCTTGTTGCACTCTTGGACTTAGCTGGATGGAAGAATAATAAGCTAAGGCATCAGATAGTTTAAATGTAAGAACAATTTATTTTCCGGCTCAGTATTACTTTGTCATTATTAATTTTTTTAATTTAATTTTTCAAAATTCTTGTTTCCGCAATATATTATTAGTTTTGCAAAGGGAATTTATAATGCATGTAGATATTAGATCGATGTTGAATTTTGTCGATTATTATATGAATGTCGATACTTGATTTATTTGTGTGGGTATCGATACTTAATTTACTATTGAAGATGTCGATATTTAAATTATTTTTGCGGAGATCGATTAGTTTGAGGATATAACCTTTGATCTGATTGTGAGACAAAAGAAAATTTATAATGAGGGCTAATATTGATATTTTGCAGCCAATTTTGGTTTGTCGTCTATAAATAAAAAAAAAACAGATTTAACTTGTAGTTTAATATTTATTCTTGAGAATATTTATTGACCTTATTATGATTGTGCGATTTAGTTAAGGTTTTGTGTATAAAGAGAATGTGTATAAGGATTTATAAAAGATGAGGGAAGTTTGAGAACTCACCTTTGTAAATAATGAAGTAGATTTTGTAATTGATATTTGTTTACGAGGGTCATGTAACTTTACTAGTTTGTTCCGTGCGGAAATAAATGATTTAATTAATATTGTTCTTTTCTGATGGAGCTGTTTTGACTGCATTTAACTTTGATACAATTTTTTTTACATCAATCATTCTAAATATTAAAGAATACTACTTGTTTGCAAAATCGACCATCATTATGATTTATTAATATCTCTATATAATGTTCAAACTTATTCATATTCTTATACTTATATTTTTTAATTAGGTTATTTATGAATAACTACCAACAATGCAACTTCAAGCTGAATTTAATGTTAGGAATAGAGATAAATACCCTTAGGTCGTATGTGTGTCTTTCTTATCTTTTTTTGTGGATACATATACATATACATATATAAAATAAAATTTCTTTAGGACGACCGTCCACATATCATTCCCGCAACTGGTGTGAGCTGCGTGCTCTGAGTTTCGAATGTATTATACTCAGACATTCAAAACAAGAACGCCAGCTATTCACTCCTATTGCCTTTTTTCTGCCCTTTTTGATGTTATTCATTTGGACCTCCTATTGTGGTTTAGTTTGATAAGGAGGGTTCAATATTAATATTTAAACTAACTTTCAGAAATTTCACCATCCTTTGATGGCTATCAGTTTCAAATAACCAACTAATTTATTCAAATAATAAAACGTACTAAACATTTAAAAATGTTATTACATAAAACTTATAAGTAATAAACACATCTGATAATTATACATGATTTTAACTTTACAGATTTGTGAACAAATTAAAAAATGGGATAAATTAAAAACCACTGGTTTATATTTTCACTGTCTCACTTAGCTTAATAGTATTTAATTTTTTGGGAAATGCATTTAATAATAGATCTTTAATATTGAAATAAATATTACAGATTTTAAGATTATTTCTCTTTTAGCTTGATTTTTAAAATTGGCTATAAATTTAACAAAACTTAATTCTTGTACGCAAAATAATATATCTGGCATATATACTTATCACTAAAGAAGATGCCTCAGTTACTAGCGTTACATATCTCGCTACTGCCTGCGCGGGACATGGAAAAAGCATAAAATATACCATTGACTTATGGCCTCCATTAATTTTTAAGATCATTGTCTGATATTGTGATATTGCTAAAATTGTAAATAGCGTGAAATCACATTCCATCAGTTAAACTAGATCAATATAACCTCTTTAACGTGATTATTAGCTGTTATCATTGACAAAATATTATTGATTGGATGGCTAAAGTAATCGTTAAGTTTCATTAAGGATACCCAACTGATTTTAGCTCATTATTAAAGAAACGGGATAGTTTTACTGTTTTAAAAACACGCCAAATTCCATCTTTACAAACGAAATATACTTTTATTTATATTACAAGAAGGACTATCACATCAAAAAAATTTATCGTCTTCTGACATCTGAAATGAGCCAGTTTTCCTAGTGAGGATTTTTTCAAATTAGAAGCACACCTATCACATGAAATGGCTTACACATTTAATTTAAATTAGTTTTTTAATCATTTCATTACTTAAACCATTCATATTAAGTTCTGGTAAATAACATTCGATTTCATTATACTACATTAGAAGTTGTTCCCAATTTTCTGGGGAGTATATGATTATTGTTTCAAAATACTTGCATGTCCATATAGTAGCTTAATCAAAATACCTTCGCAAGTGTATCCAAGATTAGTTAAATTTCATTCAAATGGCATATTAATCACTGCAATGGTTTTTTAATCATAATTTTAGGTATCCTATACCCCGTTTATGGTATTCCTATAAGCCAATCAAACCAAAAACCATCAATTGTTTATAGTATAAATCATTTTTTGAAGAAAAAAATCAAAATACTTCTTGCAATAACATTAAAAATTAAAGATGAGCTTTGAAGTATTGAGGATGAGAATTTAGCGTTAGGGGCTCGAATAACCTAGCCTCAGTATTCTCGCTATCCGGCTGCCATATTTCAGATCCCCTTAAAGGAGAGAAGAGGAAGGATAGTGGAGAAATGTTTTTGGTTACACCTCAATTTTCCGCACCTTAGTATTTATACCACAGGCCTATATTATAAAATTAAATGGTATACTATTTTATTAGTCTTAGATCTTATAGCTGTAAGATTATTAGTAAATAAAAATTAGTGATTAGTTTGTACGCGTATAAGTATCAATGCAGTTGGTAAGAAAAAAGATCGCTTAGAGCTCATATTGAATAAATTTACATATTTTAATTTAGCTAATTTTATTAATTATCTAAAATGATGATTAGAGGACACTATACTTGGATAGAAAAAAATAAGTTCTTTGACTTAAAAGAGAAAATTTTAAATTTATTATTCTCATTGTCTCGATCCACTTTCTCTAAGATAATTAGGTCATATAAAATATGCATAAGGATTGATAGACTTGATAAAAAAAAACGTTGTCACTTAGGGGATATTGATTAAATTTATTTTATTTTAGTCTCTTTAAACTATTATTCCCTTAGAAATATGAGTAAATAGCATCAGCATGCATAATTTATGATTAAAGGTTAGTAAGGAGAGAAATAAGCTAGGTTTTTTGAAGTCATTATTGAATATAATTTTTATTTTTTATTCGTAATAGTACCTAATTTCTTTAATATTATGAGTAAATGCAATTAGTCCCTAAAATGTATGCATAGTGATCGATGGCACCGGGCAGGAAAAAGTTTTTTTTTGTAAACAATAAGTGAATACATTTATCCAAAAAGTTGATTGTTCTACCTCAAAGAATAGATTAATTTCTGGGGTGAACAAGGAATGATAGTAAAAAATATAATATATCTTTTAAAATGTAGAAATAGAGAGATAAGAATGGATGTTAGCTGTCAAAGAGTGACTAATACAGTCCTTGTTCGTGTGTAGGGGGGAAGGGGGGGATAGAATGGGGAAGTAGGCAGGGGCCGGTCCCTACATGGTCCTTTGAAGTACACCTTACACCTTTCAAAGAGTTTCCTGCAAGAGTTCGTTCGAAACGTGGCGTGGCGTGGGACTAAGTTTGGGTCATAAGTGGCTCATTGAAAGGTAGGTTCTCTACGGTGAGGCCTTGTTGACTCAGAGTGTCCTTTGGTCTTAGTATACCACCAATAATAACTAAAAATAAAATTTATCCTCTAATACATTTTAACAGTAAATAACTTTTTGTCAAAGCCTTAATTGTGTAACCAATTTTATAAATACTGTTCTCAAGTATATAAAATATTCAAATCTTTTACTTCCCATATAAGAAAGATATTTATTCACTAAACATAAACTTCAGCTTTTTTAAGTCTAATACCATACCATTATTCTCTGCATTGAACTTCAAATATTTTACTTTAAATTGTGTTATGTTAAATATTATGTTGGTTGTATGCCTTAAACTGACCATCGACAGAAAGAAAAAGGCCTTTTTTTTTCAAACTACCACCGTTCGTATCCATTATTCTATAACAAATGTGATTGTATTAACGGAAAAATGTACTAAATAATAAAATCCCACTGAAGCCCTTTACAAAAAAAATAGTAATATACTTCCAGTCAATCCCTTATGGGCAGTAGTTTCTTCCATTACCTTACATTCCAGTTTATGGGAGTCAACATGCTGAAACAACGGCTGTGATCAAATTTATAATACTACTCCAAAGTCTCAAACATTTTTTCAATGCGTAAACGCTAAAACACCCACTCAGGGTGAGTGTTTTCCTAGCTTGTAAGGAATAAATAGAGACTATCGTAAATCAAAACTTCGAAAAATATCTAAAGTTCTTCCAACCAAAAACTGTTTCTTTCTTACTATACAGGATTGAGCAGAAAAAAAATGAGGTTTTTCAAAACTTCATCACTTTGTAATTATGAATATTTAATGGTGTACTAATGATAAAAAATAATGTTATTTAAATGGTCTCAATTTCACTACACACACTGCTCAGTAAATCTTGGAAGCCTAAAATTCCATGAGAATAGATCGCCAATTCACTTCTCAAATCGTGAAATGAAGTGCCCTTCAATCAAGTTTTACGCATCAGGCATGCTCTCACTGGCCGAAAGTACTGTAGCCACTTATTGCTGGAACCGAAAGTCTCCTTAATTAGGAATGGCATTTATATGTGGGTAGAGTAAGTGCTTTATCATGTCTTTGTAGCAATCGCATCCATTGTCACTGTATTCACGTCATGTTCTTCAAAGAAATAAGGATCATTATGAAGAACAATGACAAATCTCACCAAAAAGTTACATTTACACTATGCAAAGCCTGAATTGAATCTCACGGGGCTTTCAACTGCTAAGTAGCAGCAACTCCGCTTGTTTAACTGCACCATCTAGATGAAAATGTGCTTCATCAGAACACAACAAATTGTCTAATTTTTCAGGGTCATTTTGCAACAGATTTAGCCAGTCTGTACAGCTTTAAACTCTTATGTTGTTTAAATTCAATTGTTGGTGGTGACTGTACTTCCGAATTCTGTAGGAGTGGACATGTAACGCATTAAGAGACGGAAAAAACTTCTTTTTGACATATTCAGAGCTGCAGTGTGCATAAACAATGACCTCCATTGACCTTGAATGACTGCATTTAATATTCGAGCGGTATTTTAGTGTGTAGTAACAGATATACATAATCTACATTGTGGTTTTGTATCACTAACAGAGCCTTTTCTTGAAACTTTAGTACCCACATAAAAATAATTTGCAAGATGGTGCATTGCGTTGATTGAACTGCGCGTGAAAGTCACGCCGAGTAATCCGTTACAAAACTTTTTTGGAATAAGTAGCTCTATGACAACAGCACAGTTACTCACAGGCCAATGCTTCTTGGTGAACTAAGCTCACAATATGGAATCTATCATGTGGTACCATGTGGTCAGTGCTGTCAACTTTCAGTTCCAGATATTCCCTTTCCAAAATATTTAGGTATTTATGCTCATCCCTGTAAATTGACGTAAATAGACTCTATAATAATGATTAGGTGAGGTGGGAGCTTTAACCAGACTCAATTACTTTGTCTTTAAATAAAGGATTATGAAGTATTACACCATGTAAACGCTCTGGATTAGCATCCCATCTCTGCAAATATAGACAGCGAATTAGCATTTAAATAATCAAAGTAAATAAAATCCTTTAAAAAATAATTAACGCTTTGGATTGTTTATTCCAAGGTAAATAATTGACTGTACAGTATTAAATGTATTAACGCTTTCATTATATGAATCTGTGAATTAGGATTGAAAAAATATATCTTTATCTAAATAGAATAGTAACCATCTACATACTCATTTGGTTAAAATAAATGAACAATATTCACCTCTTTGATATAATTGATCATGCTACCTTACGTGTCCCTTAAATTTCCTGTAAGCATAAATAATTTTCAACACAATGTATTTTAAAAAACGCACAGGTTTGTTAGACTGTCTTGAGAGCATGGCTGAAAAAATATTTCTTAGTATGTACCTTTACCCAACATCCTCCAGACCATTTACTTGCATAACGATCCTAAAAAAAAATAAAGGATATGACTTCCTTCAGGTATCATCGCACTCTTCACATGCTTCTACAATTTATGTCACCTTTGCAAAAGTTAAGATAATTTAGATTTAAACTAAGGCAACTGCGATATTTTTAAACTTCCCTGTTTTTAAAATCAAACATTAATAATTTATGTTTATATGTACTAGCTTAAATATAGTTTGGAACGTTTAAAAAATGCTCCATTATTAATTATAATAGGCTACTACATTACCTTTGACGAGTAATAAAAATGTTTTACTATTTATATTATAATTGATATTATAAAATTAATTAATTTCAAAGCAAGCTAAACATTACAGATAGGAGACTTTATAAAAACTACAGAAAATGTATTAATCAAATACAATTATGAATTTTCGAATTAGAGGACACCGAATAAACACCACCATAGATCGTTATTTAAAATAAAGCAACTATTGAAGCTCTGAATTATTGGACATAACTCTCTTTAATAAAATTATTAGGTGTTTGTGTAACGAGACTAACTCTATAATCCAAAATCAGTATTTAAAAATCTAAAACATTATTTGGTGCTTTGGTGTTATTTTCTCAGTATCCAACATAGCAATACTAATGATATATTCAAGGTTAAACAAACAACTAAATTATGTTGGTGGAGAAGGTTTACTGCACAGAAAAATAGAGAAACACCATATGGTCTGTTATATACTGATTCCGGTAAAGCTCTTAAATTTAATAGTAATTTAAAGATAATGTAATATAAGTAAACAAAATATATAGATTGTTGCATTGACTATGTACAAAAGAATGTCATTAAGAAGATTAAATTTATCTTTTGACAGTTTTTATTTACAAAAATAGGGTTATTTTGAAATGTATTTGATTCCAGAAGAAAGGACCCTTCGTTCCCCCCATGTCTGGACCCCCCTACAGGATTCTCAGACTCTCATGAACTCAGTGAAGCAGAATGTGACATGGACACAATCCATCGCCTTAAAGGGAGACTTCCAAGTGAATAGGAGACAGAGTAAACATGATTATGATGTTTACCAAAATTTTACAATAGCTGTATGAAAAACTGTGCAAATTCTTTTTTTTTCTTCTTATATTGGTGTCTCCTGAGAAAAATATTTAAAGGGACTACTATTATGTATGAAGAAAATATGTTTTAATGGAATTAAATTTTATTTGATTATGATGCATACATACATGTTTTTAAGAATTACATATTTGTTTTTTTTTCCTTCAAAAACATAATCATATTGACAAATCATAAAAAATAAATAGTCTTGTGTATCGAATTTACTTAACTAATCATGAAAAGTATTTACTAATAGGCCTATATTAATATACTTATTTTATTTGTAACTACATACAAATTTTAAGCCTTGACTATTGCACTTACTTTCTTAACCATGTGGGTGAAATTGTTGATTGCCTAAAAATATAAATTAAGTTGTGTACAGTAATGTAAAATAATATCCACATAACATTATTGATAAATATTTGTATTTATGTATAAACTTTTCTCCTAAACCATATTTATAGTTTAATTATTGTTTTATTTACTATAAGGCATGCTATTTAATTCTATTCTTTCTAGCCTTAAGTAAAAGGAAATGTTGCCAAATTTAGTTCAATTTTCAACTATAAGAAGAAGCAAAATAGCTTACTGCACTTTTCAATCGGTTTATACAAATTTTGTTAACAAAAGTTTCACTTGATACAAATTCATTCTATTTCTTTAATAAATCTAAACAAGTGTTACTACTCTGTCTACAGTATTATAAATAATTAAATTCTGTGGCACAGGTGGTTTTAAAAAATGTGTAGGCGGCCAGCGATGTAGGCGAGTGTGGACGGACGGTTGATATATCCTTTTGATACACTATGTTTCTCCACCTTCAGGGTCGCTTTTTAGAGGTTTTGGGACTTCTATTCAAGGAGAGGGAACTTAAAAAACGGACATGCTTTTAATAGCCCCTTATTGAGTTTCGTAGTGCAGGGGTTTGAAGAAAATAAGTTGTTCAGTAAGAACACCCGAGATGTCAGACAAATTTTGTAGGTGAAAAGAAAAACATTCTGAATTAATCATATCTACACAATGTTGAAGAACAACCACTCATAATATTCAAGTAACTAGGTACTAAACTATTCAATCCAAAATGTTTTCTACGATTATTATAGCATAGTAAAGATACGATATTCTTTGTGCTAGGCTCAAGCAATCATTAAAACAATAATTGTTCAAAGGCACTATCTCTAACAAAAAAACAAATAGTGGGAGCATTCGAAAGCATAGTGATGTGTACAGGGTAGCTAGGGATCACAGGTTCAATTCCAGGCATGAATGAAAGAAATAGAAATGTGGTGTGCCCTGAGGGTGAGGGGGTATATGTTTTTGCTTGGTTCTAGTACATGTTTGTATCCAAAAGATATAAAAAAAAGTAGCTTTTAGAAAATAAGATCTAGGTCTACTTTTATATGATCTGCAACTACAGAAATATTGAATGTTATTTCTAACATCATCATAGTTGACAAGATCTGTAGCTAAAAAGTGTGTACTATGAACCTGTTGTCAATCCGTTCATATTCTTACATAAGTGGATGTACAGCAGGTTGGGAGAGAGGTTTTTTCCAATTTCAAGCCAAGAAACTTTCTTTCCACCTGCCTCTGAGATATCTGTCTAAAAATTAATTACTTAGTACAAACTTGTTTGATAGTCAAAACCCAAGGTTTGTAAACCATTCGTGAATAAATCTAAGTACTGTACTGTACAATTACGGGGGGTAAAAAAAATATGCTTTAATGATCTGCAGATATCCGAACAGTTCAAACCAAAAACATATTAAAGTGTTAGTATTTATTCTTTTCTTCAAATGATAGCGTACAATTATAAATAAAATAAGCTTAAATAAAGTTTTTGAGAAAGTATTAGTATAAAGCCAATTCATCTCGTTACAATTAATTTAATGGCGATCTTAATGTATTTTTGTGACTTTAGGAATCGAACCTGAGATTTTTAGACTGTTTATCATTACGTGTCATGAAATGAAGGAAATGAGATGGTCTGTTAAATAAGATTATCAACAAACTATCGCTCAAGGCTTATATACCCGGTTCCCAGTATAGTGACCCTGGTACAAGATTGTAAAAACGTTTGATACAAGGGGACCCCTGTTTAAACGAAATAAGACTAAGATTGTAAAGAGTACGATATAGCCTTCTTCAATTTCAAAGATGTTTGGTAATCATATTGCAGACCGTGAGCTTTCTGAGAAAGTTTGAAGGAGTACTTATATTACATTCGAAGTTAAGTGAAAAGCCACTGCTTGGGCTGTAGCAAATACAATGAAAGAAAGGTCCGGAAATATAATAAGGTAATGGTCGTCAGTGTGAGATGATTAAACGACGTACTATTACTCGTCGGAAGATGAAGGGAATTTTTAATTACATATACTCCCTCTGATTGTGGCATTGGGAGCTGTCGCCAGGGAGGGGGCAGGAAATCTCAAAACTGACTAGTGCCAATGCCATTTTTTTTAGCAAGGTTCAAGACATTATCGTTAGTTCGAGTCTGTTTATTTAGGTAAAGGATATATCTAGATCCGTACCCTAAAATCAATTAAAAAGACATGCTCTCAATGAAAAAGATTCACTCTATTTGCCTAGAGTGTTAAAGGTCCTTTCCTTTTAGGTGTATTCGTTTTAACTACAGATGGAGCACGGATGAATAAAAGTTGTATAATTTAAGCTCAATAGAGATAGCGGTAAGGCCAGTCATTGGGTTGTTATATATAAAAAAAACACGGTGTCTAGCTGAAAACTTTGATATTTTCGGTGATCTAAGACCACCGCAAGAACTAAGTTATCTCGGCAGAATACCCATAGTAGAAAATCATACTAGATCACAAGTATACTGTACCATATTATTTAGTTATCCATGCCGGGCATTTCTTAAGCACAGGTGCCGACGCTTGAAACTAAATAACATTTCTATGAGACTCACATTGACGGGCTAGAGTTAAAATCTAATGCAGAATTATTAATATTCTACATATCCTACTAGGGGGAAAAAATCGCTAAGAGGATTGGTTTATTGGACTGATCAATCTGGCAATGTTTAATTCCATTCCGAATGTAGACGAAAATAATAATATATTATATTGCAATGGGAAGAAGTATATCGTTCCTCTAGGTACTTTTGAGTTGGAGTAATTTTATCACTGGATTGTATCATTGTCTTTAGGAGACGTTTAAATAGGGTAATGAATGCCTACATCGAATATCACCACTGAAGGAACAGCAGTTATTATGGATATAAACGTTATCCTCACTCTTTATCGGTTAAATTTGCAAGCTTCTTACTTTCATTAATTTTATAATATGTTGTGCTGGCGTAAGAAGAAGCTACTGGCAATATTGACACAATAGCGTTGCAAAGCTTGTAATATAGTTAATGAAAGATTGACAACACGATAGAAGAGAATAACAAGGTTGTTTCACAATAGTAGCCATGCAGTTCCCTTGAAATGATATCCAGTGAAGCGGTATAGTCTCAGTTTAAGTCGATAAAATGTTTAATTTAATTTAATTTGATAGGATTTTTATTTGGTTGTAACACTATAACACAAATAAACATAAAGATTACATATAACAACACCAGCCCCCAGGGGGCTCTCGATCGTTAACTCTACATAGAGCATATAACAAAAAAACACACCAAGATAACATATAGTGCCCTGACGGGCTGATAATATTGTGTCACCAGGTACTGGGGCGGGAAAGTAATGAATTTTTTGTTGTTGTTTGAAGGTATTTTATTTTTTAAACATCAATATACATAGTGCATTAAAACAGGAATCACATAGAACAATATACACGGTAGATACCGGCCCTGAAGGGCTCTCGAGTACAAGCAATACACAGAATACATAAAACACTAAAGAAATTAGTTGCGTCCTGGCGGCTGGTAATGTGAAATGTTTGAGGTAGGGGTGGGAATAAAATTATAAAAACCCACCCCACCACTCATATAGGGTCGATAGGGACCATAACAGATACACAAGTACGGACATGAAGGAAAAGGGGAGAAACCGAAGAAGAATAAAGACCAGTAATAGATTGCCAAAAGAAAGAAAATTTGGATGACACCGGTGGCTCCCCTCGACCGGGGTCAGTCGGGGTGAATAATAATAGTACACTACCAGGGCTACGATGACATTTCCATACGTAGCACTGGATTGAAAAAAGAAAATAAACTGTCTCCAGTTGGGATTTTCTGCCCATCTGGTGCTGTAAATATTCTGTTTGTTTGTATGTTTATAGGGATTTTATTTTTGTTGTAACACAAAAACAGATTCTACATGTAAAACATTTAACCCAGAGAATACAAATAACGAGCACCCTCCCAGATGGACTCTTGAACGTTAATCGAAACACAACTTATAATATTAAACAAGAAAACATGAAACGTCCTGACGGGGTGATGGTAAGTTTGCCACAGAATCATGGGCGGGAAAATAATTAAAAACCCGTCCTGTCACCTGTGAGGGGTCTACAAGGATCTTAAAAACATACAACTGTACAAATGAATGGAAAAGAAAAGAAAACATAGAAGAATAAGGACCATATGTAGACAAAAAATGGTCAAGGGGGTTGGTCGGAGAAAATAACAGTATACCACCAGGGTACGATGACAATTCCATACGTAGCCCTGGCTGAAAATGAAATAAACTTTCGCAGTGGACAGTATCTGCCTCTGGTGTTGAAAAAACTAAAGGATAGTGTAAATAAAAATTAATGTTGGGGTCAGAAATACTAGTATTGCCCACTACTTGTGGACAGACTTTGAACAACAAGGCAGGTACTAAAATGCAGCAAGGACAAGGATGAGTACATTAAAAGACCCACACACGATAGGAGAACACATACATGCGGGAAAAAGGGACAGATATTGAACTTCTGTACCCCGGTTTGATGACAAACCAATGCAAAAATAAGGAGTAATCCGTTCGATAGAGTCACCGGTGTTGGTTTTGGTGAAGAATAGTGTTCCACTAGGGCTACGTACACATTTTCGTACGTAGCCTTAGTGTAAACGGAAATAATAGTTTTGCCATGGGCTTTTTTTTTGTCCATCTGGCATTAACAAATCAAGGGGGGTGGGGGGGGGGTTAAGATTTTAGGGTTAGAATTTGGGGCTGCGATTATTATCCACCCCGCTTGGGCAGGCTACTGAGATTTCGGTGTACTATTGTTGTATTGGTGCTGTTGAGGAAACAAATAATTTGAACAAGCTATAAAAGGGGTTGGTGCAAATTAATTTTCCTGTGTTGTCCAGTAATGTATGATCTATGTAATTATGAAATATAATAAAAATACTTATGAAAGAAAGCTATAGAAGAGGAAGTGGAACACGAGGAAATGACAGTTATACAATAATTGGGTTATCACCGTAGCCCTGGCGAAGTACTTTTATTTTGTCCGACCGACCCCGGCGTCTCTTTCTCTTTTTCCTTTTATATGTTTTACGTTAGATTTAATATACATCTATGTTTTCTGTTTTCCTTCATCCCACTGTACATTTGTATATTTTTAAAGGTGATGGGGAGGGTTTTTTTTAGTACTTTCCCTCCCCCATCCACTGTAACTAATATCAGCCCTCCAGGGCACCACATGCTATCTTATTTAGTGCTTATAAATGTTCCATGTCGGATCATGATCGAGAGCCTTTTTGAGGCTGGTGCTCGTGATGTATATAAATGTAGAGTAACTGCTTTATGCAAGTATCTGTTCATTGTGTTACAATAAATAAAACACCCATCAAACAAACAAACAATAAAGGGTAAATCAGCCATGCTAGCCTGGACAATACGTGGCTTAGTCACTTTTAACACCCACCTCGCTCGGAAGCAGAGATGAGGTTGGTCTATTTTATTTTCACTATTCTGTCTGTGTTAAATGTATATTTCAATGTTGTGCTTGTGAGTGTCTCCCCCGCACCCTCATTAAAGATATTGAATTGTGTCTCCAGCCAGTCCCCGACTGGGGGGCCCGGTGCGTCCCAGTCTTCTCCCCTTATTCCTCATCTTCCTACAGCCTTTTTTTCACAAATTTGTTCCCTCAATTGCTCCAAACTAACAATAGTACACTTCCAAAAATCATAGTCCGCCCCCCTGGATGGGCAGCAATCCCCGTTACAAATCACCCCCAAAAATATTTATTTGCTCCCCCCATTTAAGTGTCAGTGCCAGAAGGGCTAAAATCACCCTCTCGTAAAAGTGTATTTATCATTTCCCACCAGTCTTACGAGTGGAAATCACTTCATAAACCTGGTGCGTACAATCGTCCCCTAAACCGACCCGGAGTCTCCGTCGATCGGACCACTTCCTCAGTTTTGCAACGGCCGGTCGTTGAACCGGGTACGGAAGTTCCATTTCCTGTCTCTTTTTCTTATATCTATGTTTTCTCCTGATGTTTTTTCCTATCGTGTATTAGTCCCATAATGTACCCATCCAGTCCTTGCTGCATTTCTGTACCTACTTTGTTTTTAGACAGTCTGTCCACAAGTTGTGGGCAGTACTAGCATTTCTGACTCCAAGTGTAGTTTTTATTTACACCATTCTTTAGTTTTTTTCACCACCAAGATGGGCATTTTCACGCAAGGGTTACGTATGAAATTACCATCGTAGTACTGTGGGGTACTAATACTTTCCCCAACCGATCCCGGTGACCACTCGACCGGGTTCTTCTCATTTACTTTTTCCCTTTTTTGTTTTATCTACGTCTGGTTCCTTATCCATCTATGATTTCTTCTCTATATTCATTGTTTGTTTGTTTGTTTGTAAGGTTTTATTAATTTTCAAACATCTAACAATAAACATGAATAATACATGAGAAACATAAAGGGACAAACAGTTGACACCAGCTCTGAAAGGCTTTCGAGAATAAACATGACATTGAACATATACCATAATTTCACAATGACATAATATGGCGCCCTGGCGGGCTGAAATGTACCGTCTGTAAGTAGGGTTAGAATAGTATATAAAAAATCCCACCACGTGGCACAAAGATGGGTCGCCAGGGCTGTAAAAATCATACACTGTACAGGGGAGAGGGACGGAACGGGAAAAAGTAGAAAGAAACAGAAACAGAGGAAAACAGAATAATATGAGGGTGGGTTGTCCCCAGTCGGAAGAGCCACCGGGTCGTTGGGGCATAATAATGGTTCGACACCAGGGCTACGCTGATATTCCATACCAACCCTGGCGCAAAAATAAAATAAACTTCGCCCTCTGGGTGGTTTCGCCCCACAGGGTGTGAGAAATTAAAGTGTGGGGGGAATACAAATTATTACACCGGCGGGTTTGAAAGTTACCACCCGCGAGTCGCGAATGAGTCGGTGGACGAAGACCGAGGGAGGGGGTGTGAAGAAACACATAAAAACGGAAGTAGGGACATCAAGGGAGTAGGTGGTAGCGATATAAAAAGGACCGGACATGGAATCAGCCGACCCCCGGTTCGATGACCGGTCATGGCATTATTCGATATCGAGTGGAACTTCGGGTTGTTTTGGGAGACGACCGTTTCTCCGCCAGGTTTACGTAGGAATTTACACACGCAAGCCGGCGAAAAATGAAAAGGAATTTTTCCCAGGGGGCGTTTTTGCCCCTTCTGGTAAAGGTATTAGAGAGATATGGGCAAATAAAAAATTTTGACATGTATTTTGAGGATAATTTTAACAGCCTACCCCAGTGGGCGAACTATGGTAATTTTTGGGGGGATATTGTTGGGTTGGTACCGGGGTTAGTAGGAGCGGTAGGACTGGCTGTGGACGGAACAGCTTAGAGCACTGGGAGACTAGACAGGGATACACCGGCCCTCATTCGAGGATCGGCTGGGACAATATAAATATCTTTATTTAACAGAAAACGCACAAGCACAACAGTGTACATATAACACATTCATGAACTAAGTTTACCTGGATGACAGTTCGAAATGTTATTAGAAGTAATCCCTAAATATCACTACGCTAACAGCTGACATCTATCACTTTGGATGACTGTAAAGAATACAGATGGTAATATATTAATGTGAGAGTTAACCACCGTAATTTAGGCGAATATTAATTATATATTTATTTGAGGTCGGACACAAAGTTTATTTATAGTTTTATTCCCTTTAAAAAATATATTAACACCACTTTCACAAAAATTTCTAACGAAATAGCTTCAAAATGGCGACTGACAAATCTAAATCATATGATTCAACATAACGGGAAACATGTTTTTTTACAATGATGCAAGCACGCAGTTGATGAAAATATTTTATTCAGTAAAATATTTCAAAATACAATAAAATAATCATAAAAACATTTATTCTATGTAAAAAAATGACAACCATTTTCTCTTTTCCAAGTAAATACGATGTGTATTAAAAGGTATTGATTGATATGTGCACTATATTACACAAAATCAGTAACGTTCCAAAACGAAAAAATAAGTACTTTTAATTATGTTTAAAATATTGTTTCAAGTTAGATGAAAAGAAAATTATTTAAAAAATTAAATAGTACGAGAAAACTTAATTTTACGTTATTTTAAATGTAATATATAACAGGTAATTAAAGATATTTACATTTATAACAAAACTGTGATCTTTTACAAGTTTTGGCAATCCAAAACCTAAACATATGATTTTCGAACTGTCATCCAGGTAAAAACCTATCGTGAAAGGAATATAAGTAGTGTCATGGAGTAGGTGGCACTTTTGCAACCTCACAACGACCGCCTTCAGGTACAAGAGTCCCGTATTGCCGTCTGGTGGGTACTGAAGATAAAACCTTACTCTCAGGGACCACATTGATCAACATGAACCACGTCTCCGTCAGAAACTCCAAACCCTATATTATTAGGTCCTGAACATATTTTTTAATGGGTTATATAATTTGGTTATATAATATTACCTAGAACTAGCATACAAAGTCCATGGTAGCTGGTATAAACTTTCTGACGTTCAACCTCTTATTAATAGCGTTAGTTATATCTTAAACACTGAAATTATTATTTAATAAGGCTTTTTAAATATTTCCGGACCTGTTTGATATTTAATTTCCCTTATTAAATAATGGTTATTTTGCTACATTGATGTATTATTAGCGTGTTCTGCTATCTATTGAAGTACAGGCTAACCGATTCCTATGGCTCACGTGGCACTGTGTAATTCGCTGGAGGTATATATGAGTAACGGTCATCTAAGTTTGTAAGCATATAAGAATTTAGAGCGGTAATCCTTATGCTTTCTCTGTAACCGATTCTATTAGGGGCTTAGTGCTGTTCTACCTTGCAAGTCCATCTTCGTTCTTGCCAACATACTAGGATAGGTTTTTCTTCATTTTTTAGGTGAAAAATTTAGATAAACTTTAAAAAAATCCTTATCAGCTACATACAGAAATAATTTAAAATTTTACCTCAGTACTATTTACCTTAACACTCTGTTACACTCTCTGTGAGAAAGTTATAGCCTCAGAAGATCTTACTGATAGTAATTGATACTAACTTAACGTATGATAATATAATACTCTATGTTAATTTCTCCATATATCATATATGTACAAATGAATCAATGAACTCAATTTTCTTTCTAAATGCTTAAACATCTTATTAAATATTACTAGTAGAAAAAAGCGCCGATAATCTTTTGATATTGGTTTAATCAAATAATTTCCAACTACTACAATTGCTAGTTCCTCTGGCCATGGTAAAGATCGTGGCTCTCATCATTTAGACAAAGATGAAATGAAAAATAAAAGTGTCTATATTTGTGATTGTTTCTAGCCAATTAACTAATAAATAAGGTTTCATTTCTCTAAATCTTACCTTGTTGCATATAATTAGGGGTAACAATGGTGCCCATCCTCTTAGTATTTAGTGAACAGAGGTTTAGTTGGCTTAGTGTCCAAGCTAGGCTGTGTCCACATTTTGCCTTAGTGCAGCGGGTTTCTACGTAGGCAATCGAGGTGGAGTCAGATAATTAAAATGTGCTAGACATTCACCGAGCAAGCGGGACTGGTCACTGCCATATGAATAAATGTAAAAGACTGCCACTAGATAGGTATTCTAATAAAAGGGTTTTTACATAAAATTATCTTAATCTAAATAATAAATAATTTATAAGGTAATCCACTCAAAGACTTTAAAACTGAGAAAATAACTATGAATTTGTTTTGAATAAATAACGTTCACTTATACATTGAATAAAATATTACCCGTCTGGTTTATCTGAATATTTATTCTAATGGAGTAGGGACGACACAGGTTAAAATATAGTAAGTGTATCCATGTTAATGTTTAGATAGTTTTAGAAGAGCATTTAATTTAAAACAATAGTATACATCCGGTCACCCATCCTTCAATGTTTTCTACCCTGTCGTTCCTTCTCTATGTGTGTGTGTATATATATATAAATATATATATATATAATATATAATATATAATTTTTTTTTTTAGGTCCCTGTCGACCAACTACCGGCGACAGGACGGGTTTTGTTTAATTTTTCCCGCCCGTAAACCTATGGCCAACTTTGAATCAACCCACCAGGCGACATAGATTTTCTTTTTAGTGTTTTTTTTGTTAGATCTATATCGTTTGACTTCGAGTGCCCCTTCGGGGCTGGTGATCGTCGTTTTGTATCTGTTATATTCAATGTTTCATACATGTTAAATGCCCAAATTTAAGTGTTACAAAAATAAAAACCCTAACAAACAAACAAAACAATAGTATGATTATATCCTTTATATCCACGAAGCGACCGGACAAAGAAAAACTTCCACTACTCTCAGTGTCAGCGTGATCATCTCTGCGGATAGCTTGGCTCTGATTAGCTTTCTAATTATCAAGAAGTCTTGGATGCTTCAAAAATGTAAACTTTAGGTTTTTGAAAAAATTAATTGTCATACCAAAAATATAAATAAATATATATATTTTCAGATAATGTCAGACGATAAATAAATATTCACAACAAATTTGTAACGTTTATTTTATAACTCCCACTGTGTAAATTTGACTGTTCTTGGTTTTGGATGGTTAAAATAAATTAGATTTTCCAGTATTCTAGACACCAACAATTCCATCGATCCATTCACGGTAATGTGCGACTTTTGAGTAAACCCCAGGGTTACGAGCGTGACCACAGTGCCTTCCAAAGGAAACATTCCTATTTGAAAATTGCCAAAAATTAGTGGACCACCTGAATCACCCTGAAACAAAAAATAAACACTCCTTTATTTCCAAACTAAATTCATGTTGTTCAGTTAACACTTAAGTATCCAAAACTTTTGAAATAAGTAATCTACTAGTTTATTGTTAACATGAACTATTATTCAAATTTATTCACAAGGTTTACACCTGGGGTCTGTTTCCTAAAATAACCAATACACAATTTACAAGTCAGATTGGAATAATTTACCATTGTAAATATAATGGCTTAAAGAGAATAATTTGATTCGTAAATGTCAATATAATGGTAGAAACCATAAAAAGTCGTCGATTATATTTCAAGTTAAAAGTTAATACAACCAATCATGTCCTCATATCATTCAGCTAATAATGCGCAAAAAAAAAGACTTGATTTCGTGGCAGTTGTAATTGAATAATAAAATATCAGCCATTCACTTTATTCGATTTATTAGAAAAATAAAATAATATTATGGAATGAGGTAAATTAGCTAAATTTGCATTGTGTTTGAGGCTGAGTGCCATGCGTAGTTTAACTTTTCCTTAACCTAGGCCGAAATAGATCAATTTTTTTTACAACCAAAATGAACTGACAACTGTAATAATTTCTAATTTTTCATTGAATTAATTTGAAACCATTCATTTGAGGCCTTTTCATAGCCTTAGTCATCACCTGATCAGCATAATCATCATCATAAGTCACTCAAGAAAACTTACTCTTTAAAGAATACATTTAGTTAAAATGCTTACAGGGCTTTTATATTAATTAAAGAAGTTTAATGGGCTAATTATTAATACATTTTTTAAATTGCACTTCTAAGCCTATATATACTTATGCGTGTAGAATTATTCCTTTCGTATCAAGTACCTGTAAGCAACAATAATTTGCTTTATGAAACCAAACTGTAGGCCTACATCCAAACACCACTTTTAAATTATACACAACTAATTGTAGCTATAAATAATTTACTAGTATCGTTAAGAAATATCACGTTCTTATTTATTCAAATTAAAATAGAATTTTCTTGTAAAGTTATACACATCATAATCAAAGGATATATGTATATACAATATATCTTCTTTATATAAGGGCAGTTGTAGTAAGTTGTGCTAAATATACTTAATAATTTGTTAGGACTCAAAATAATAAACAAATTTGATTACGTTTACTTTATTTGCCAATGTGCTAACACATAATGAATTATTTTCTTCATTTAAGAGGAGCAACATCATTAGTTTTTTTTTCTTTATTTTTATCACCACTTCCTTCTATCTACGCATATGCATACGTATTAATAAGCTAGTGAGTTAAGGATGAGGAAGGTAAAATTTTAAAGGAAGTGTACACGCTTTTGCATGGATGAAGAGTGGATATCCATTTTTAAAATCCATTTTTTGTACTCCCAACCGGAATTTGAATCCCGATCTCCCTGTAATTGGTAATTTAGTCTAACACAAAAGTGACGCCTTGAACCACGTGGCCACAGAAAAGGTTGCATTTATTTTGTTTAAAGGACAATTAGTTTTAAAAGCATTTAGTGTTAAGAATTAGGATTAATTCTGATTCTTGTAAGTTTTAATTTATTTAACGCTATCACCCTCTTGTTCGTCTATTGATTTTATTTGTGTTTATAAGGTTGATTAACAAACATAAGGTTTCGTTCAAACATACCCTTAATATGATGTAATTATTAGAATTCCACCAACAAACTAATTAAACCAGCAAACAAATTAAAGATTAATCTTAAACATATAAAATTACAACAACCTGCATACGAGTCATTATAATTTTGTATGTTGTAAAAATAAACATAAATTTAAATACCTTTTTATGCAGTTTGAAAAAAATAGGATACCAGCTGAACTAAAATGTTAATATAGTGTACTTACGTACATGCTTTCTACACCTCCCTTTTCGAATCCAGCACAAATCATGTTTTCATTTACCATATCTAATCCATAGATCATTTGGCACTCTCAGAATCAATAATTGGGATGTTACCCTTTTTGAAGAATGTCAGGATAGGAGTTATAAATTGAATTCCTGTTGGATGAACATAGATAAAAAAAAATGCAGTTATGTAAGGCAATTCACTAAGAAATCAAAAACCAAATCTCTTTTTAGAGACTTAACGTAAAAGGTTGCTGTACTTTGTGTGGAAAGTGAGCTAAAAGTTTATACAATGCCGTAAAACACATGCGTATACAATAGAATACCATTAAATTCGTTGACTACATTCTCTAGGCTGATTTTGGGAGTTTTGGATCGATGGTCTTTTTCTTTTTGTCTATGGCCTAAACCGGGATATGTTCTTGAAGTTCATGGATAAATTATGATCGTACAAGATGGCATTGATGTAACGTAATTAGTCAAATAATTGATGATAGAAATTGAGCTACTTAAGTTCAGTGAAAAAACTTAACATCGTTGAAGAGCGAGATGCAGCCCAAATTGATTGTAGGTGCCAATAGGGGATAATATAATAGCTGAACAAATGAATCGGGAAATGGGGGAGTGTGTATAGAATATTTTTAGGCTCTGGGGGTGTAGTTATCTATATTCAAAATAGCTAAACTAGAGATTTTGATGTTAGTTAATTTTTTAGTTAAAAATATTAAGTCCTCCGACAAACTAGTTCTGAATGTCAGTGGAATGTTTCGTTTAGCCTCTACAGAACTCTCTATATATAAGCAGAAGTTATTCCAATATAAATGTATATTATACATTCCTATATCTAATAAACATAAATATTTACATAATTTTTGTTCTTACTATTATTGAAAAATTAATATTTAATTTTTTGGGATAAAATAGGAGATTCTTTCCCTCATTAAGTGCTCCTATGGGTACTATTTTATATTGTTGGGCGTGGTTAGTTCTATACACACGAACTAGGAGAAGTTATCAAACATTTTTAAAGGCAGTCAAAATTTTGTTACCACAGAACTGTTCCATAACAACTAAAGTTCACTTGAAACTTGGGATCACTTTATTTGACACTGTTATCACTTCCATTCTAGTTTGTCCCTGGTAGGTCTCCACCGGAGTTGACTCTTTAGGAACGGGTCTATTAGGGTCTGCGTCGTCAATAAACTTGAAGCTATTTTGTTTATAGAGTCTAAGAATGGTGTATCTGCCCATCTATTTTGAGCACACCCAGACATGAACTCTAGAGTGTGCGTTGTTACAAGCCCGTGGTTTCTAAGCATGCCACTTCTTATCAATCTTGAGGGTCTTTGATGGTTAGTACTAAACTTTGACACAATTTTAATGCATTTTTCACGCCTGCTCTCTGGGTCAGAAATTTATCTTTTCTCTGCTCATTCGTGTTTTGACAAAGCAAATCTCAATATTTCATATACCTCCAATTCCCAGGTTATCAAGCATTTGCCCCAAAAAGTACTTACTCGATGTGAAGTGTGTTGATTCTTCTCTTAAAATTCTAATGATTCTGAGAATTGGGCAAGTGATTCTGGGGAGTCATTTTTACAATACTTGTATTAATTCGCCTCAGTGGATTCTCATCCTGGTGCACCCTCTACACCTGACTGTCACAATCTATCTCAAAGAAAAATTCTCTCTAGCTAACAGTTGGGTACAAATGATTAATAAATAACTAGCTAAATTTGTTATTTTTATATATTTTTAGGCAGCATGACTCGATTTAAACCTGAGCCTGTTGTAGCTTTTAGCTATAACGAATATACAAATAAACTAAATTAAACATACCCATCATACTGCAGCCAAACGTCAACAAGGAATACTAACGCAAGTTACTATCAAACACACCTACCAGCCGCACTTTGTTTTAAAATACTGACCCTCGATTGTACAACGCCTTGCCAAAGATCTTAGTGACAAAGATCTTTTGTTGTGAAGATGTTCTACTCACCCCTACTTTAGGAGGAGCTTTGAACTGTAAAAATTTCTCGATGTATTTTTCTCATATGTGTTGTGGTTCCCCGAATATTCCATGTGTGCCCCCCACCCTTTTTCTGTCGTTCGTTTTCTGGTTGCGTTGAATATATAATGGCGCCCTGAGTGATCAAAATGTCACTCTGGACTTGATCTGGTTGGGAGCAGAGAAGTTTTAGCTTCGATTAATATAAAAGTAAGATCAAAATTTTTATTCAGCTTCTTTAATATTTCTTATTTAAATCATGTAAATTTCTTAGTAAAAAATTCTTTTTGGTAATTATATTTTAAATTATAATAATTGAAAAAAAGCTCGACTAAGTCAATTAGTTACACGATCGAGAACCATCTATATCGATGATCGATTTTTGTTTGTTCTTCGATAATAAAAAATCGACTATA
Source organism: Timema cristinae (assembly GCA_039000515.1). Lineage (NCBI taxonomy): Eukaryota > Metazoa > Arthropoda > Insecta > Phasmatodea > Timematidae > Timema > Timema cristinae. Next base: position 46,396 of record JBCFYV010000713.1, read on the forward strand.
AACTTTAGGATGTTTACGATTATGTTACCATTGACAAAAGATCGATCTTGAATCTCATGAATATTGTATTTATTTAGTCTTTCGATTATAAAATTAAAATATGTTCATGGGTTCATATGCTTCTAAAATTAAATGATAGTTCTTTTATCCATGACGTCTCAACATTATCTTTTTCAATTTATTGTTATTATGGTAAAATTGTATAAATCGTTTACAAAAAAAAAAAAAAAAAAGGAAAAGTAAATATTTGGGTAGAATTCTAGAAAAAATTTTGTGGCTCGATAAATTGTGTCTTGGTCTATATTCTAAATTTTTAGGAGTATATTTTTTAACTATCCGGTTAAGGATAACTTATTTGAGGATCTGTTTTTCTTTTTGTTACATATGAACTCGTAACTAATTTTCTTGATATTTTTTTTTAAGTGATAAATGCCTTTTACAGTAATGGGTTAATTTATGAAAATGGCAATCTAACTAAAAGAATAATATATGTTGAATAATATAAATCCTGAAAGGTTTTTTCCCTATATATATATATATTTTAATAAATATATATAATTGCTTGCATACTTGATAATGTCTCAGATATTTCGTATATGTCTTTTTGGGTCGCATTATATTAATTATATAATTTCTCAAAGGATTGATTGCCTGTAAAATAAATACCAACAAAAAAACATTTCACATTCTTATTAATAATTTTTAAAACCACCATAGCCTGGGTATTTTATTATATGTTGTGTTTAAGATGGAGTCCTTATTTTGTGTATCTTTTTTTTTTAGATTAAATTTTCATTCTTTTATCTATTTCTGTAGATAGACCTTTTTCGTGCAACTCCTCAAGGGGTGGGAGTTGGGGGGTCTGAGTTTTGAATGTTTGGCTACAGAAAACCCAAAAGCAAATAACTCCAAGTACTCGCTCCTATTGCCCCTTTTTGCTCCATTATATTTTTGTTATATTTGGACCTCCAGTATTCCCCTAATCTTGTTAATCTTGAAAGCCTTCAATTTTTCAAAACCTCCCAGATAACATTTAACCACACATCTTATATATGCCACTAAAATACAGTCTAAACATGTTTAATTATTAGATAGAAATGTTTTAAATGAGCCAAGAGGGTAAACAAAAAAGATGAAACTCTGGCCAAGGTTTTATATGGTAAATAAAATAAACTTTAAAATAAAAAAAAATTTGATATACAGATAAAAATATTTTAACAAGTTGATGTACATAAATGAAAAACTAATTGCAAATTAAGAGTGACCTCAGTTTCAAACTGTTTTGGGGGGAAAACCGCAGGGCTATGTTTATAACTAATTGTCCTGAGACATGAACCAAATCCTAATAATCTAATATTCTTCTCACAATAATTTTCTAAGTCAAATAAATCAAAGGCATATACCCGTTACGTAAATGTACGTTGTCGCCAACTGACAGTGAAAGCAAGAAAATAAATTCCATTAATGACTAAAGCTAGGTTCACAACACCAAGCAAACCTTTCTCCAAATTCCTGCAAAAATTAGTAGATACACTTAGGAAATAAATTTTAGCTTTTCATAAGTTTTAACAAAAAACAGAAAACCAATTACTGTACGAAAAATGTCATTCTAAAAAAGACAAAACAAAATCATGGCCGTTTCACCCAACGTGAAGATACCTTAACTCCTAACGCGTCCTAGACGTACGTGCCCTAAGGGTTTTAAATAGGATTCAAGCTATGTAGTACCACCAGGGTGAAGCTTAGGTCCATGATTAACAAATTTATTAAATGTAAAATCAAACAATTTTTAAATTAATTAGTTGTCTTTCCCAATTAATGTAATAAACCCTCGATATAAACCAAACATTTGCTTACACTTACAAACAAGGTAATAAAAGAAATTTAAACTCAAACACTAACCCCAGTGAATATCAAAGTTATAAATGTAAAATCAAACAATTGAAGTTAATTAGATATCCCTTAATTAACGATGATAAACCTGGATAAAAAACAACCATAGTTTACACTTAAAACAAGGTAATAAGAATTACCCTCAAACACTATCCCCATTTGAAGGTTAAATATTTCACCAAAACCGACCATCCAAGAAACAATTAACTTTCTTGTTACTCTCTAGATGGACAAACTTGAAATATTTGCATAGGCACACACAAAACGACTCCAATGTTCTGAAAAGTTTAAAAACCCCCTAAAACGAGATATTACGGTTTCAATTGCCTAAAGAGAATTTTGAAAAGATTTAGGTGTTACATGTTAACTATAATTGAGAATGGTGAATTTGCTTACATGACTAGTGTCCCACCTTGAACATATTTTCCCTCCGAGAGTGCCATACTAACGTTGTACCGGGGGTTTTTTTAACCTTTCATAAGGGGGGGGGGGTTGTAGACTAGTTGACCAGGAAAAAGGGTAAATCACGTTAGTACCATGTAATATTCAACCAATCAAGTTCCTCTTTTTCCCTGAGTAGTTACACTTCCACCAACCCCCCCTGGAGAGTACTTCATGGGGGTTTGGAGGGAAAGAGAATCAAGTCCTTGTTTACTCGGGAGGTGATGACGCGTTGAGTGTTGAACCATTCCACACGATACACTGTGTGTATGAATAGTGCACCAGGTATTTCATTATCTTTACAAGACACTTTTGACGCATACCATGTACTTTTACGGCATTATTTACAAATGGAAGACTTGGATCTTCCTACTTAGTTATAATATAACCAGTTTAAGGTTATTTTATAATATAAGCAAGAGTATAGTGGCCTCCAGATACGTGTGAATTATTTATACTTCTCAGATTATGGGAAAGTCATTATTTCTCGTTGATGTGATACATTCATCCAGTGTTAGGAAGTTTTGCACTCTTTTTAAAAAATACTTTTTCGTCTCCTTCGATTTTATTTAAACATGACCCCACGTTGTAATGTCAGCTATCGTCTGTTTTTTAAAGAAAGAAGGGATGCTCATTCCGCTGTACAATTCTTTGATGTCCTTAAAGGGGTATTTTGTCCTTAAAAAGGAATAGTACTCTTGACTAACCCATTGTCTTCACAGATTGGAATCCTGATCTTGAAGTGAGAGGCCCGTGATTCCCCGACATAATGGGGATGAATTCCAGCAACCTATTGCAATTTAAAGAATTGTAGAATATATGAAATTCTTTGGCGTGCCTATTTTTGATGAACTTGAGTTGTTCTTGTTTAAGGCCTTAATAATATTTTATTAGTTCCCCCGATATGTAAGTGTGGTTTTTACAAACGCATAATTCGTTTATAAAACCATTTTCGTATGTGTGTCTGTATACTTCCATTTCTTCTAATACCATTTTTTAGGTGGTCCAGATTGTAATTCATAAGACTGTAATAAAATTATTATATTGATCATGGGGGTGAAGCAAAAATTTCCCCAGTCTTAAGTCAGGACGATGGTTTCATACTCTTCTGAAATGTCACCAATTTCCCTTTTATACTGAAAGGAATCACATTAATCTTATTGCCTCTCTATACACGTGCGAATGTAGTGACATGTTTGCAGGCTGGATCAAAGGAAGCCTGCTTGTATCCCAATTGAGATCCAATGAAAAGAATAATATTTCTTGCCTATTTCCTGAAGGATATAAAGGAATGCATATTTTGTAGGCAGTGTTAATTTTTTTGTCTTTGTTAAGGAGTTGATAATCAATGAAAAATCTAAAGAAGATGGAAATATTTCAATCGTATCCCGGTTTCTGGGCACAGATAGTTTGGTTATGTAAAATTCTGAATTGTATATTTTGAAAAAGTGTTGATACTTTTTCAGCACTAAGAGATTTTACTTTTTATTGAGAGGGGGAAACTGTGTTTGATTTTGATGTTCAAAATATTTCTCTTCTTAAATCCTTTCATAGACAATTCGCTTATTCCTCTCCGTTTTATTTTAAACAGAATACAGGCTTAGTTTTTGTCAACCCTAACACTTATTTTTTAGTAGTACAAGGGTAACCTATGAGTATATATTGGTAAACAAAAAGGTGACATTTGTTTTTATATGTCCTATTTTTATAGTTATTGGCACCGTCCCCCGTTAGAAGTTCCATGTTTTTCTTTTTGTGTAGCTTTCATGGGAATCTTTTGCGGGGCCAATATTCGAAGTTTTTACGAAGTTCTGCCACCTTCTCTGGAGGGCAACGAGGGCTATATCGATTCCTGAACGTGTATGGACGGGGGAAACTTGGCAGATTTAATAGGAAATTCTGCAATTGTGTTGGGTATTTTGATCAGGGAGGGTTTTGGTCATTTCTTCATGCCTATTTTACGTTTCCTGAAGTGGGTGGTGGATGTATGTGGTGGGCTCATTGACAATCGTTGATTCTTATTGATAGGTTAAGAGGAATTATCTATGACTATGTAAATGTTCGGCAGGGCAGTAACTACATGAAGGAGGGTTTTGGGTAACACTGGAATGTCCTAGAAGAATGGGGTTACTCTGGTTGTGATGGGTTTGGGAAAGGGAAGATGCCTAATTTAACCTCTTTAGCCCTTTCTATTAGTTCATCCATTGAGGTGGGAGGGACAGAGGTGAAACAGGGTTAGAAGGTGGGATAAGGGAGCTATCTTATACGAGGTAAGATTTTCTCGTCGAGGAAGCCATCGGGGAAGAACCATTTTTTAAGTTGGATCCCTCATCAGGGTAAGGTTATCGGTAAGACCGAATGTGGACAAGCTTCCACATAGAGTTCGGCTTGAAAATTGACCCTCAGTGGCGTTTTTTTAAGCCTCTCACAGAATAGTTTTTCAAGTTTTTGAATATATTTCTTAGCATCTCCAACATTGCGCAACCACCTGGGTTAATTTGTTACTCACGAATGTGGCCCATACTTTTCCCAGGTCTTGTAGAAAGTGTTTCGAAGTTATTAATGAATGTTTATGGGCCTTAAGCTCAAGGGCAGTGAAACCCAAAAGAAATGCCACCCTTACTGTGGTCATAGAGCATCTATCGGACTTCTTATTAACGTTTGAAGTTTCATCTTGGTACATACTGGCATATAAATTGGATTCCGATGCTATCTTAGTATTTTTTCCAACCAGTTTAGGAAGAAGAAATCGAAAGATATGTTGCCTGAGTCACATTATAAATTTCTCTCTCACTTGGATGAGCAGTCGGGGCTACTGCATTGGCTGCGTGTGCGTCTTGGTATTTTGTAAACTGCATAATTTTATTTTATTTATTGATTGTATTTAGGTTGCTCACCAATAATGATGCTATCTTAATTTAGAAAATTTATTTGGTTTAGTGAGTCTCGGTGGGGGATGAGATTTTCAAAATTATATGCTTTATATTTTTTCCTCAATGAAAGGCACCAATTTTTGTAACTTTGCGAAGATAATATGTCAAAATTGGTGCTGTGGTGTATGGATGGGTGAGCCACACTTTTTTCTCACTCTCTCGGCGATGTTTTTTAAAGGGATTCTTTAGGCTCATAGATATATTGTGATCTTACACTATGGCGTTGAATTAAGGGGGTCAGTTAGGTAAAGATGATGATGAGCATTTATGAGGTAGAGCAGGAAAAAACAAAATTCTCGTGAACGTTGGGATGTGGCGAGATCATGGCTGCTCGAATGGACATGGGCACAGAGGGGGTGGAGTTTGGAGGGAGGGTTTTGGACACCGAGTGTAGACAACCTACAACTTGACATTACTTAAATTATTATATTATTATTAGCACCGCGTCTTACTAACCCGTTCGGTTTATACGCACTTACGCTAATGTGTAATGTAGGTTGATTGTGAGATGAAATGAAGGACCTACAGTTTAACGTGGAATCCGAACCACGGTGGAGGCCTGGCATTCCCCACATTCACAAGAAGTCTTGTCAGAGGTGAAGGAAGGGTTTGGAAATCAATAAATCTGTGCCGGGACCGGGGATTGAACCCCGGCCGCCAGCACAGAAGTCTGACACCTTACCCCTAACCACCAGTCACCTCATTACTTAAACAAATATTTAGTTGATATAAGGTGGTAACTTATTTTAGCCAAACATTATCAAGTAATCATTTGACCTTAACTAGTACCAACTTTCAGTAGAAGGCTGCGTCCAATCTCCCACATACATCTCTCCATGTAAACATTTTTTTGTAACGGCTAGTTCTTTACACAAATGCTAGAAGTAGTTAATGTCTCAGGAATGATCATAATGATGTCGAACTGGTTCCATGAAACACGTATTTATTCAGTCAATACAAACCCATACCACTTTTAGTGCCCACGCTAGTAAGAATAACAACAACATTTAGTGATGTGTGGCCTTGGTTTTCATATAGCCATCCAAAACCACAGCCAGATATCGTGTAGTGATTATATCACACATTTTTCTGCTATCTCCTTCAGTGCATTGTACATTGTATTTGTATACGTAGGGAACCAAAATAGAGGTGCTTGTAAATTGAGGACAGAGAATAAATTATTCCGAAGAGATTCCTTATCTTATAGAACAAAAAGCATGAACAAAACGTTAATTTTTATCATATAGCCTATTGTTAATTTTAAGATCTTTTTATCTCTACATTTCCATTAAAATTTGACACATGGGTGACAAGGGGCCAGCGTGTCTATTATTGTTACCTCTATCATTTTTTTATTTCAACTGAATTAAACAATATTTGCAAGACAAAACTATTGAGAACATAAAATAACAATTCAGTATTTTATACTTTAAGAGTTATTATTTTCACATTTAAAATATTCACTGTACTCGGTTTAATCCTGTGAAAGTTTTCTTTTAAAAGAACCTTGTGTCCGGTGGATATGTATGAATAATATGGCACTGTGTTCATCTCAAATGAATGTTTGATTACACTAAATGTCAGCACCATGCATTAATTACTTTACCTTATTAATGTTACGCAAAAAGCACAAAAGAGCAAATTTTGCGCTTTATAGCCCGTGAACTGTATTGATTAGAAACCAAATAATCACTATTTATAGCTTATAATTAAACACTTGTTAACTTGTTAAGACTGTGCAAAAAAAATGGATGGTCGAATGGCCTTATTGGTTTTCCTCCTATTCATCACTTTCATCTTGTTTTTATTAATGTGGGAATTTCCTTTTTAAAATCCTTTTCATCTATTGTGGGAGACTACTAGGACCTAGTTTGATAACTAATAAATAGCAATGTTACCTGTTAGTCTAAGCATTTATTCATTGCACGTTATACATAAATATGTATTGAACCAAAATAGAGAAATTAAACCTTTACGTACTCATATTAAATTTTATCTAAGCTTCTTTGATTTTACAGTTTTTTATTCTATTATTATTGTACAGATTATGAATCATTCTTCTGTCCTTGTAATCTACTCCTAATTTTTAGGAATTCCCATCTCCATATTAAGTCAATATTGTCGAATTCCCTTTTCAATTAAATGAAGGCTATTTAAAGTTGTAGATTCTTTTAAATGGATTTTTCAATCTTAGGGTCTTCATCGTCAATAAACTTTAAGATATTTGTTTATATAGTCCAAGAATGGTGTAACTTTCGATCTATATTGGAGCACACTCAGGCATTGGACTCTAGAGGGCACGTATTATAAAAGTCTAATACTATATTGAATTTATTATATTACGATTGGTATTTTTTAAATTTAGTACAATTTTTTGAATGATCGTCTACTTTAGATGCGTTTGACAAGAAAGTGAGAGAGTAAGGTTATCTTAACACTTGACTGACATATCTTCTTAGGTATGGTTATCACTATACTTATCTCAAAGTCATGTGTAATTTCTCCCATTTCATAAATTTATTTTATTATTTTAAATTATATTTGGATTGCATAATATCATACAGCCTTGATTAATTTGCACGGTACGTGGTCATCACCCATTGCCTTATCTGGTTTTTAACTTTGCCAGAACTTTATTAATTGTATCTTGTAATATAGAGATCTGCTTTATTTCTCTTCTACACAATCGATACTCCCTATGGCATAGTAACTCGATGGTAGTTTTATGTGCAAAGGTTTATAAAAACTCCATCAATCTTTTTTTGTAATATACACCATCCTTACAAATAGTTGGTCCACTCTTATTTTTGTCTCGTTTCCTACCACTTTTCTCTTTACCATTGATTTTTCATTGTTTCCTTTCTCGATATTTGAATCACGTTATGCACATTTTGTACTGATACATTATTCTTTGGTTCATTTTACTATTCTATTTACTAAATTCCTACACTTGTTGTACGTCCGTTATTTTATTATCCTTCCTGTTATTCTAGAACTTTCTTTTTTATTCTATGATTAGTTTCTTTTCCAAGCACCACCATGGGTTTTTTCGGATATTTCTTTGCAAATTCTAAATGTTTTTTCAACTGCGTTTAATATTGTAGGTAACTCTAATTATTTTCCATATACAATTGACATCAAGGCCCATTGTTGTATTGGGGTTTTTTATTTATAGGCTTCCGGAATGTACTGTTTACATTTTTACTTCGAAGTATAGTAGAGAAAAAATCAATTAATTATAAACCCCACACATTTTCAATCAAAATATTGGTTTCTAATATTTTAAAATGAGAAATGGTTGCAAACCCTTAGCTTTTTTTCACCGTAAAAGGAATAATAATGACATCTAAAATACTACGTCTCTGTTCTCCAACTTATTTAAACTTGCTTCCAGTTTTCCCTCGTCTAACTTCACTCGAGGTACGAGATCTACACCCATTGGGACCCCTATGTTGGTAGTGCTGAGATGGATTGCCTCAGATATTTCAGTGCCTAAATAAATGGGTAAACTATCCTGAACTTGACAGTCGATGAGTAGGTATGAGAAGGGGGAGATAGAGAACTAATTAATGTCATCGGGACACTTCCTGTTTATTCCGAAACGTGGCCACTGGACAACTTGGGTCACACTTCACTCCCTATCCACCCAAAAGGGGCCATGCATGGCAAACCCTGGGACACCAAAGACTATCGAAATGTCCTTTCAGGGCATAATGAGAGTACGGGATTTTATAGTTAATCAATTGAAAGATTAAGGGAAGAACATGATAGATTTAATTTTATTAAAACAAAAAAGTGTTAGCAATGGTTTCTATTAGATTACCTCTTGACCTACAAGTGGTTTTAGTAGTGAGATAGAGCATCGATTCTAACTGGGGGGCCACGGCCCGCTTATAACCCGAAAAATGATTTTTGGGGTCCTTGAAAAAATTGTTAAAATGTTATTTGATTTTTACTGAAGTAAATTATCTTAAATTTTACGTTTGGGAAGAAATAATTCAATAATCGTAAGCATGCAATTACAGTAGACACTCAATTTCCTGGGGTAGTGGAGGTAAGGGGAAGCACGGAAAAATAGAAATCATGGATAAAATAAATAATCCCCATTTGTTTACCATTACCCTTAAAAATTTTCTGCCCCTTGTTTCTACGTATTTAGGTGGAAGGGGATTTTTACACAATGGTAAATATTAAAACAAAACAACTAAATTGACTCCGAATCGACTCCTGAATGGGAATAGCATTTAATAATACAATTTAAACAATTATATACAAAATAGTGGAAAGTGTTCAACAGCAGAGGTCCCATTGAATACAATTAGTTAAGTTAATTTCTGTTTTTTATTTATTTATTTGTTATTATAATCAGTAAATAAAGACACTATTTTAGAATAAATCTTAGTGATTAATATGTTAGTAAAAACTAGGGGGCTGCAAAAATAATTTAGGATATCTAGGGGACGCTAGTAGTAAATGGTTAAGAACCACTGAAATAGAGGATAAAAAGAATTACGATTATTTTATTTATCTTTATAGCAGGATTTACTGATTTCATAGAAGTTCCAATAGTAAACATATTTAATTTAAATTTATGAGAGTTATGAGGTTTCTACTTAACCTCCTCAAAATATGTAATTAAACACTCACCATAACTTGTTAGTCAATCAAAATAGGTTGCAAGTGGTATTTTACCTCTCTTATCTCAGTGTACTTAGAATTCCAGCCAGTACCAGTGGTAATGTCTTAACGATTTCCTACAGTGTTATCTGGTTAAGACTTTCCTCTTGTAGGCGTGGACCGCGCTAATTACTCAAATGATTTTTGGGAGCAAACTCAAACATGCCTCTACCTTAGGTCAAGCTTCTACGTAACACCCATAGTCTACTTATTTTGTTTAATACACACTCCCATGCATTAAGTTTGGTCAGGTAGGAACGTCGACACTCTCACAATTTCATGCAATTAAAGCAAAGTTGCCTTCATCAGATAACAATGCGGTTTTCTGAACATCTTCGAACACATAACCGAAATCACTTGATGACGACAAAAATAAATCTAAACTTACTTAACACAATAACACATAAAATAAACTGTGTTTTCGCCAGGAAGGAGTTACGGTTGAATAGCGCAAGCCACCTTCACCGTCCTGCAAGCTTCTGGCCGACTTCAGCAGGTAAAAGAATAGTGAAGGGATAGCAATCGTCTTCGCGTAAAGTCCCTACAGGTGACAGTAGCGTCTAAACATAGATGATATAGCTTTCAGCCTTTCCCACCCTTTTTTGTCCCAATAGCCAAAAGGTAAAGCGCAAAATAGTCCCTTACAAATGAATAAACTGTAAAACTATAAAATTACTTGTACCATAGTATAACGTTATATTTAACATTCGATAATTTAGTTATAAGCATAAATAGTTTACATTATGTATATTTTTGTTTGTTTTTAACATAAATATAAAAATATGAATCTTCAAATATTTATAAATACATACCTTTGTCATTCCCCAGCCAACTACTGTAGCCATGGCATATGGGGGAACGAAAATATCTTTAGGTGCAAGTTTAACCTCACTAATATTCTGGGAATATAGAAGGGTGTGTTAACCTGAAATAATATTGAATTAGTTAAATTTTGTTTAACTTTAAAGTCGGTGTATAAGGGTTGAAATGCCCTTCAAGCATAAACATCTAGCTGTAATATTTTTAAAGAGACTGGAATGTCATCTCTCCATCTCAGTACCTTCATAAAGCATACTAAGCCTTCTGAGCATCACTAATGTTAAGTAGCCTATATTGCTTTACCTTTAACAAGTGAATATGGTGCATTTTATTTTCCGGGGTTGAAATGACCCCGCACGCCTACAATTTGGGTTAACAGTTTGGGATATACGTTTGTTTTGGTTGTCTCAAATATATATATATATATATATATATAATGCTCTAATGTTATTTCTAATTTTTTTAACTGCATCTTACTATCCGTTTGAGTTTATGCATATTTACTAATTGGAAATGTTTAAATTAGATAAAGAGTGACAACCATTTAGGAAAAAACCTCTCTTAGACTACCTAACCAGGATTTGAAACCTGGTATCCTAATAATCGGAATTCTAGATTATTACCAAAGTGATGCTTTAGACCATGCAGCTACTGAGGAGAGTTTCATTTTTATACTCTTGCTAAGTACTTATATAGTAGAATTTTGTTTAATTTAGGTTAGTAAGTGGTTATTATTGTTCATTAGTAACACTAGGGTGTCTTTATCCTATGAATAAAAAAAGTATTCAGATTTATTTTTATTGAAGTTATACTTCTTTAGGCGCGTTATGAAAAAAATGATGAGAGTGAAATTTTAAGGATGCGCGCGCATCACTGTAAAACAAAAGTAACGGGTTGAAGCTAACCGCTCATTAAGTCTCGAAAAAAAAGCTACCAACTGTTAGTCGCGCATGTGGTACGCTCGTCGCCTCTGATTAGTGAAAAAATTGTGCTTATAGACTTTTTCAAGGGCTCCAATAAAATTGAGGTTAACTATCCGTATGTATTAATTTATTGATATAAATTAAAATATTATTATTTAACATAATTAATACTAAATATTATTAAATTATTATTGTTAAAAAATTTATTATTGGTTATTTAATATTTACAAAATAAAGAAATAAAATTAATAAAACATTTAATAAAAAATTTGTGATAAAAATTTAAATCGAACATCAAATTAAAATATCAATTTTTAATATTTATTATTAAATTGAATAAATTATAAATATTTATAAAAATAAATGAACAAATTTAATGAAAACTTTTTGATAACAAATGAAAAATGAATATTAAAATTAAGAAAATAATAAATATTTAAAAAATAATAAACTTAAATTCAATTTTTGAATTTATTATTAAATTTATTCATTTACTTTTAAAATATTAAATAATCAATAATAAATATTTAAAATTAAGAATCTTATAATATTTAGTACAAATTATGTTATATATATTTATTATTTTTCTAAATTTTATTTTTAATAATTATATATATATATTATTAATTATTAATTTTCAATTTTAAATATTTATTATTAATTTCTAATATCTAATTCTCTACAATAAATCTTATTTAAAAATGATGCCAAAGAAGTATAACTTCTCACGCGCGTACATAAGTACACACACCCATTTTTTGTATTTTACCTCCATTATATTTTAAAACGTAGGTCGTTGTTTGTTATCCACTGAGATATAGTTTTGTATTTATGATCTGATACTTTTTTAAATACATATTAATTTGTTAAAAGGTCTACAAAAACTATACTACAAAAGATTTCTATTTTTAAAGGCCTAAAGCATGAATATATTTAATCTATTATTAAATTAGGATAAAAACTAAGTTTTATTAGAATATCAAGTTACAATTAATAGTCAAATATTTTATCATCATTAAATAGTTATGCTTTAATATATAAAAATTATAAGATGTTACTTATATAAATAAATTTGCAGTTAATTAAAAGCAATGTTATTGATAGTAGTTATTAGGATAAAAAACTAAATTTGATTAGAATAATCAAGTACAATTAACAGTCAAATATTTTATCATCATTAAATAGTTATGCTTTAATATATAAAAATTATAAGATGTACTTATATAAATAAAAATTTGCAGTTAATTAAAAGCAATGTTATTGATAGTAGTTATTAGGATAAAAACTAAGTTTGATTAGAATATCAAGTACAATTAATAGTCAAATATTTTATCATCATTAAATAGTTATGCTTTAATATATAAAAAATTATAAGATGTTACTTATATAAATAAAATTTGCAGTAATTAAAAGCAATGTTATTGATAGTAGTTATATGTAAAATTCAGGCATTTGGATAACCTAACACAATTTATATATTTTGAAAGGTGCTTACATATACATATAAAATAAACCCATGCAAAATAATTTATCTTAAAACCTAGACTTAAGCTTGGGGTTTCCTGAACCCCCATGCACCCACTTATGTTATAAAATAAGTCACACCTACTTAAGGTTAATCACACCCACTAAGTTAATAAAGTTATCTTTAAAATATAAATCAACTATAAATTTAATGGTTAATTCAAATAATTAAATTAAAAGTAAACAGTATAAGTAAAGTATATGTTCATGTGAAAGTTGTCATATGTCAAGAACCAACTATATATATTTTTAACGTCACAATATAAAAGCGGGTTTACCTTTATTAGAGCGATATCATTTTTCAGTGTATATTTATTGTAGTTTTTTATGGATTTTAATCCGTACTGGCTTAAATAGTAGGCCTTTTGTAGTCTTAGCAATATTTGTTCCTGCCCGTATGTCTACATTGTACAAAGTAGATCTGAAACAATATTAATTAATTAAACATAGTTAATTTTATTGTATTAAAATATATACATTTAAAAACATTCAGAAACTAAAATATTATAGTTTTTTAGTATGCATAAAGAATATATGAAATCATTTAAAGAATAGTTACCAGAATGGTCACGTCTGCACTTCCATTTGATGTTATTTAAAATCTTGACCTATCACTGAAATTCAACTAATTTTAATCTACATGAACTAGTTGCAACCAAGGTGGTCATCCAAAAATACGTGTCAGTATACTTTGGAGAGACTATGGCAAGCACAATATTCTTTTTTTGTGAACAGTGTATCCAAATTTAGATATTAGATAATATTAAAACAAAATTTACTGTAGAAATTAAGAAAAATTTAAAGATATATATGATGTTAGCCAAGCTTACTATGATTTTATTATTTATAAACAATGTCTTGGTTTCCATACAATTGAAAATTCTGGTGAATTACCAATATAAACCGGAGATCGTCCAGAAACAAACAGACTGAGTAGCAGTTCAGTTGTGTCTGCTAATTCATCAAACTACACTAGCCCCATGACTTCTTTGGTGCTGATTGACAGCTCCCAGCTAACAGCTGACGGCTTCGAAAAGTTACTAGACCAAATTATATATTCCTACGCTGAATCATATGATTTGCAAAAACATATGTTTAGCAGCTGTCACTTCTGACAGTCGAAATTTAGGTATATACCTAAATGTTCACTGTCAGAAGTCAGCTGTTTGCTGTCAGTCAGCACCAAAGAAGACATGGGGCTACGGTACGTAGGCTAGGCCGCAAAACTCAGATTGGTCAAGGAAACATTTGGGTAAGGGTATCCTACCAATAAATATATAAAATTGGAAATTCTTTTTTATATATTTTTAAAAAACTTAGCACCACGTCTTACTAACTGTTTGGGTTATACGCTTAAGTACTAATTGCACTAATGTGTTAAGAAATAGTAAAGTTGAATTTAGAGGAAAGTGAACTCGCATTTGCGTGGAGGGAGAGTGGAAAACCATTTATGAAAATATCCTAACGTTCACCGACCGAGATTTGAACCTCAATCTCCTTGTCCTCGGTGATCTAGCTTAACACGAATGTAACGTGATAGCCAAATACACCACCAAGGCAAGTTTTTTTGAATAAATTCTTGTATATAATATTTTGTGAAATTAAAGTAGTTAAAATACCTCATATTTTAATAATTGAGTATATTAATTCTTGATAGGACTAGACATAAAAATAGTAATTATGGACAGCAAAAATTTTATATTTATACCTTTCATTAGAATTCATTAACTGTGAGAAAGGAGCTTTAATATAAATACAGTACCCTTTGCCTACAGTGAATTCAAAACAATATATCTGTAGGGAATTCCATGTTTAGAGACTTTCAAATGCCTAACCAATATTGAACCCATAGCCAAATCCTGTTGCCAAATGCAATTAACTTCTTCCACAGAGAAAGCATACAATTTATGAATGGGTGACTTCCATGGACGTGCCTGAATGTCCATAATTAGGTGTACATATTATGATGTCAATACTATTCATAAACATGTGCAAGTTTCATAGCCAGATTGAGTAAGCCTAAGTGTGGCGCTGCATTGAATGAAGGACGACACCTACCTAATCCAGAATAGAATGGATCAGTTTCACATATAAAACTAGCCCATACCATTTTGTTTTAGGTAGGTGTCGTTCTGTATTTAGTGTAGCTCCACACTCGAGACTATGAAACTGGACCAATTGTCTGAAAATCATTCGACTCACCGTTCCAGACAGTGGGCAGCAGTAAGAACCCATCGTGGGTTGATGATGGAACCACCACAGTCAGGAATGTTGTTAACCCACACTGTTACCTTTAGATATGAATTCACATTTTAGTTAAGCAATAAAATAGTAATAATTGATATACACACTGTTAATACCCTGAAAGTTAGTAAGTCTTATATCTACTTATTACATTAAGTGGCTTTATATAAGAAGCTACATCAAGGTGAAACTATGCTTCAAAATTCTTAAGAATGGTTGTATATGACAGCTAAAGATAGTTACTTTCTAATTTCACGTATTTATACGTCAAGTCAAGATAATGCAGCTCTCACATTAGATAGAGATTAATAATACTAACAAAATAATAATAATAATAATAATAATAATAATGGTTACTTTATCAATTTTGCCAAAAATGATATATTTATTTTATAAAAGGTTCTCCAAATCAAGGCATTGGTAGGATATGCTAGCACTATTTCAGAAAATATATTAAATGTACATTTTTAACCATTATTTTAAATAAAAAGTAGTAGAATAAACATCACTAAAAATTATAACAAAAGTAAAATGATTAGTTGTATTTTTGAGATTATATTTTGATTAAAAGAAACTACAAAATGGAACCGAAAAAGAGCTCAGATCTTATATTAGAAGTGTGTTTCTTGTATGAGTGTTAGATATTCTGTTTCGTGATTTATAATAATTTTATCTATTTTTTTTATTATTTCAGAGTTTTTCCCTTACGCTACATTTTATACATCAATATTTCCACCCTTCAACTTTAGATAAATTTTGTAATCATAACGTCTTAGAATGAATTTTAAATGGGTCAAATATTATTATTATTATTATCATTATTATTATTAGCACCTCGTCTTACTACCCTTTCGGGTTATACGCACTTACGCTAATGTGTAATGGTAGGGTGATAGTGAATGAAATGGAGGACCTACAGTTTAACGTGAATCCGAACCACGGTGGAGGCCTGGCATTCCTCACATTCACAAGATGTCTTGTCAGAGGTGAAGGAAGGTTTGGTAATCAGATAAATCTGTGCCGGACCGAGTATTGAACCCCGGCCGCCAGCATAGAAGTCTGACACCTTACCCCTAGACCACCAGGTCACCCAAATGGGTCAAATAGATTTCATATTAATTATTTTATAGTTTAGAGTTTCATACCTGATTTAATATTTCGAGTTTTTTTTATGTCTCATAACAAAATTGACTGTATTATTTAAATATATTATAAATTGAGAATTTTATAATTCAAATAACCAAGCTAAAACCTTTATGAAATATTTTAAGTGATTCGTGAATGATGTTTGACCAAAGATTTCACAATTTGGTTTAAGAAAATATACCATCATTTGCGTAGTGGATGAGTAGGAAACATTTAACAATGCACCCATTGTATTAGGGAGCTTAATCCTAATCATCAGAGAATCAGACTAGATGTGACTGACATCCAAGTCCCCGTGCCCATTTCAAGTGTCTACCCGATTTAACCTTGAAAAATGTTTATAATGCATTTAATTTGCCCAATGGCTTATAAATTCTTTATTGAATCAGCAAATTTTATATTGTTATTTTAATCCATTGTGATAATTATATCCTAGTGTTTGTCATGTACTAACTGGTTTAACGCTTCTTTGCATGGGGAATTTATAAAATAGCTTAGTTTGTTTATCAATAAAATTAACCACAGGAGTAGTAACAAAATTGTTAATTATGTTTAAATATATTTAATATTTAATGGTTTAAATTGTGATACAAAAGGCGAAAGACAGTTCACTAATACAAAATGTCAAAATAAAGAAATAATCTTAACAAGTTTAAACAGCTGACATTTCTTTTTAAGATTAACTAATAACTTCTATTTATAACAATAGTTTGAACCCTTGCCTGTTTGTGCTAAGAAAAAAAGCGTCTAACATCATTAACATTTCCTAATAGATAAAATATAAATCAATTGAAAAATACTAATAAGACAGAAATTTTAAATTTTTGATATAAATTATAAAGACAATAACAATTAAGGTTAATTATCATAAAGAGTATATGGACTGATTGTCAAATTTTTTGTCAAAACAAAAAATCAAGTAGAAACAATTAAGTGTGAAAGAATAGAGATTATGTATTTAGAGAAAATTTAACTAGGTTAAAATGTAATACTTGACCTTATAAAAACACATTAAAATGTGAGTCAGAAAGTACATATATATACAAAACAACAAAACATATTAAAATACATGTATTAAAGACATGAGTTAAAATAAAAATAAGGTGTATAATACTGATAACAAGATAAAATTATGATTAAAAAAAATGGGTGTGTGTACTTATGTACGCGCGTGAGAAGTTATACTTCTTTGGCATCATTAAAAATTTAATAATATATATAATTATTCAAAATAAAATTTAGAAAATTATAAATATATATGACATAATTTGTACTAAATATTATAAGATTCTTAATTTTAAATATTTATTATTGATTATTTAATATTTTAAAAGTAAATGAATAAATTTAATAATAAATTCAAAAATTGAATTTAAGTTTATTCATTTTTTAATATTTATTATTTTCTTAATTTAATATTCACTTTTCATTGTTAACAAAAAGTTTTCATTAAATTTGTTTATTTATTTTGATAAATATTTATTATTTATTCAATTTAATAATAAAATATTAAAAATTAATATTTAATTTGATGTTCGATTTAAATTTTTATCACAAATTTTTTATTAAATGTTTTATTAATTTTATTTCTTTATTTTGTAAATATTAATAACCAATAATAAATATTTTAACAATAATAATTTAATAATATTTAGTATTAATTATGTTAGATAATAATATTTTAATTTATATCAATAAATAATACATACGGATAGTTAACCTCAATTAATTGGAGCACTTGAAAAAGTCTATAAGCTCAATTTTTTCACTAATATTTACGAATAGTAAATAATATTAATCAAAAATATTCAATTTAAATCACTACTGAATATAATTTATTAGCACATATATAATTCGCACTTGTATAAAACTAAAACACGTGTTGTGAATGTAGAAACTAGAAAAATGTGGATAAATATTATATATATGAAAACAGTGATCAGAGGCGACGAGCGTACCAACATGCGCGACTAACAGAGGTTCTATTTCTATTTTGTTGGTAGCTTTTTTTTTTCGAGACTTAATGAGTGGTTTAGCTTCAACCTGTTACTTTTGTGTTTACAGTGATGCGCGCGCATCTTAAAATTTCACTCTCATCATTTTTTCATAAAGCGCCCAAAGAAGTATAACTTCAAAAGAATTAATTAAGTTTATTTGAGAATTGATGCCTATGCTTTGCTAAAAGTTTTTATAAGTTAAGCTTATTTTGAAATTTCAGGAAGTTATTTGTTACAATTCAATAAACCATAAATATATTATTACAAGTGTTACGAACATGGGATATTTTATATGAAACTTATGATACAGTGTAATAAGATAATAAGTTATTTGACAAAAATGGGATTTTATAAATACAAAAAAGTTAAATGTAAGTTGAGATATAATCCTTATCTGAAAGTTTTAAATGCCCTTGTTCCTTGTAAATCAGGGGTGAAATAATCACAAGTCCGACATGTTTCGCGCTCCATAGGCACTATCCTCAGGTCTAAATAAGAAAAAAGAGTTAACGTAAGTCGTGGTGCAAATACTCAATGTTGGCCAATATAAAAAACAAATGTAAAATTAATTTATATAACCAAGTGAACAGGAGATCTGTAATTGCGGAAATGAAATATCATAATTACCATAAATGAATCCTGAAATGAGTTATTTACACGACGAATCGAATAGAACTGAATTAAACTAAAAAGATGATGTGCAAATGTAAACACAGAAGTCTTTTCTAGAAAGGCATGGATTATAAAAGGTGAGAGAAAAAAGGGGGTGGAAGATTAAACTAAGTATAACGTTGCAATCTTCCACCCCCTTTTTTGCAATATGAGGTCCAGCTTTATAACGACCAAGCATCTGGAGCATATGCCAGTAAACTGCTGCAAATTGGAGAGGTCGCTTACAAACCAATGAAGAGGCAAAATTACTTTTACAGCGGAATTTTGCAACCCAGTATTATCGGAGAAGCAGCTCATTTCTAAAGTGTTCCCAAATTTACAAACCAACATGAATAACGAGGAGTGGTTGTATGAGAGAGCTGTATTGTCACCAAAGAATGACTCTGTAAATAAAATCAACAAAAAAAATACTAGACGGTGTAGTCGGTGAAACAAAGTTGTATACGTCAATAGATACCGTAATGGTAATGGCAACCTATCCCGTAGAGTTTTTAAACTCATTGGAATTATCAGGTGGGCCGTCCTATTGTCTTGTATTGAAGATCGGCGACCCTGTTTTGCTGATGCGTAATCTTGATGGCCCCAGGTTGTGCAATGGTACCAGACTACGAATCTTTGAGCTGGGGAGAAACGTCATAAAAATCACAGGAGGATCTAAAGGAGATGAAGTTTTGATTCCACGGATTCCTATTATTCCCAACAACCTGCCTTTTCAATTTAAACGCTTACAGTTTCCACTGAGGATGGCTTTTTCTATGACTATCAACAAATCACAGGGCCAGACTTGAAAAGTAGCGGGAATCCACTTAAGCACTCCGTGTTTTCTCACACGGTCAACTGTATTTCGCCTGTTCTAGAGTATCGAGTGCTCGAAACTTACATGTACTTGCCGAAAAACAACAAATCGTACAACGTCGTCTACAGAAACATTGTGTAGTAATATATGAGTGAAAATGTAAATCTTACTAATATTATTAAATGTAAAAGTTTGTTTGTTATGATTATAATGTGATTGAAATTATGTTATTAAGAATTTGTGGTTTAATATTTGTAATTAAAGTATATAGTAATTAGTGTAATATAGTTTCATACTAATAAATAATAAATATGATGAAATTTTAGTTATGTAGATTCGCAAAAAACATTATTTCATTTATTTATCTTACTAATTTAAGAAGGTAAAAATTTAAAAATATTTAATTAATAATTGATAACTTTAATAATATTTATTTCTTTTACTACGAAATATGTAAAAGAGAAAATTAAAATGTTTAAATCAAGTTAGCATCATACGGCAAAATTATTTACAGCTAGAACTGAGAAAACCGCATAGATATTTAAAAAAATAAAGTTGGATTAATGAATTTATTTAAAAAATTAAAATATTTTATCAGTTATTGCGGGCGAAGCCTGACGGGTGAAAGCTATAAAATAATATTGCCTAAATCTATAATGTTATATCAAATATTTACAAAAAATTAATATTGTTTATTAAAATCTTTATCTAATTTTTTCATCATTAACTAAGTATTATTTAGAACGTTACATATAGTTGCAAATAAGAAATAGCCCATTATATTTTAAAATAAATATATATAAATGTTTCTTTTTTAGCACCGCGACTTACTACACGTTTGGGCTATACGCTTAAGTACTAATTAAATTATTGGGAAAGGGTTTTAAATTTAGAGGAAGTAAAATCCCATTTGAAATGAAGGAGAGGGAAAACCATTTGGGATATACTACCCCCATTTTCACCCTACCGAGATTCGAATTTCTATCTCCCCCCCTTTGGCAGTCGGGCTCAATACAAAGCTAGTGCGTTAGCCAACTACGCCCCAAGGCGGGTATAAAATATATTAATCGAAAACCATTAAAATCTTTTAAATTATTATGAATTTTGAATCTTTGGTAGGTCAACGAATAAATATTTGGTCTAAAATGTTAGTACAATATTAGGGCATTAGCCTACTTACCATAAAAGGAAACTGCTGGATAAAGGCATCATGTCCTCCAAGAACACGTTGTGAGCTCTCAATTTCACTTCGAGCGGCAATATCAGTACCCAGTCCCTCTGTAGAAACAATAAAGATGGTGAATAAAATAAATCTTATTTTCTAACATTAATTTCTAAACAAAATTTTTAAAAACAATTAAAAACCCAGATGATATATATATTCCCATTCATGCATTTATATTTTGTTTTCAGATTTGTTTGTATCCAACTAGTATTATCTTGTTGACTATGTATGTAATATTGTAAAAATTGTGGGGTCTTACAAAATAATCCAACCACGCACCTAGTATATAATAAAGTGTTACCTAAATGGAAAACATTCTTGTTATCACTTTAGAGGGAAGGTTACGAGGTTATTAGGGTATATTATTATATGTCGTCTCAATTTTAAGGCAGGATGGCTTCAGAACAATAAACTACTATCTTGTTTTATGCATGGTTCCATTGCAGCCGCAAATGCTACCAATTTAACGTCACTAATTAATTTGAACTATCAATAGTTTTCCAACCTAAAGCTTACTAAATTGACCTGGAGAATCAAGGTTACTATCTTTATGAGAGATAGGTTTTGATCTAGCTAAGACTTTATCTGGTGGAATCGTCTTTGTTCTATCCCAAATCCGCCTCTCCATTCTCTCCAACCTTCCAAAACTTAGTGCGATCTGGTCCTTCGCTTCCCCCCCCCTCACACCTCCCCTATCCCTTCCTTTCACACGCTCTTCATATTTTTTCCTCCTCCGGATTGGTGTTGAGTCAGAGTTTCCCAGGGCCGGTGCAAGAGTTACATTCTCCCTAGGCGAGAATTAAAATTTTCACCCTAGTTTTTTTCTGTAAAATATAAATACCCCTCACCCACTGTGTGACGCAAAATATTAATACGCTGCCAAAATACCATACAGAAACAAATAAGTATAAAAATTAAAGTAAATTACTCAAAATAATTGGTAAGCCTCCCCTGTACCTTTAAACAATGTAGAAAAATTATTATCCCTTCTCCCCTTGATTTTTTCTTAATATCTTGAGAAGATTTTAATTAAATATCAAAGTGATTCGCCGAGAAAGCAACTCCAGAAAGTCATAAAACCCCTAAAGCCTATTACGTTGGTTATTAATCTTTTTGGTTAATATTTCTAATATTGATAAAATATTTTGTGTCATTTAAAAAAATTTTATTTTTATTTGAATAATATTTCATAACAATAAAAAAATTACATTTTTTTTGGAATCACCCATAGGACATTTGTGCCATGGGAGTAGCCTATTGGACGAACAGTCTTTGGAGGTTTTAGTTTCAATTCTGGGATGATTGAAAGTTTAAATCAAATCACTAACCTTACGGGTCTCATCAAACTCTTCTGAACCAGCCCCACAGCCCTCCAAACGACAAATCTACAGTTACCAAACTAATGGTAACTATTTGCTCTAAAGCTATGTGAACACAAAAGGTTATAATAAAAGCTGGAACATGTTCAATATTTTGGCTGTCCCAATTTCCCAATCATTTCCCTAACATTCTACGTCTTGGATAATATACTAAAATTCTTGAATCGTGATACTGTGGAAAACATGCTTCTTCCCCCCTTCTTGCTTCTCCACAAAAACTATTTACATTTCCACACAAGCCCCGATTGTGAACCCAATACTCTACACATGTATAGGTTTACCCGTTTGCACTCTTAAGTGCATTAAAAGGTGTATTTTTTTCACAAAACATCTTCAACTTTACCTTTAAATTTTTTTTCCCATTGCATACACTCCATTCCTTAATGCAATAGGTAGCCTAACTCTACCCGCTTGCAGATTTGTAGCACAATAACAAAAACGTTATT
Source organism: Timema cristinae (assembly GCA_039000515.1). Classification (NCBI taxonomy): domain Eukaryota; kingdom Metazoa; phylum Arthropoda; class Insecta; order Phasmatodea; family Timematidae; genus Timema; species Timema cristinae. The sequence goes on from JBCFYV010000713.1 coordinate 69,511, forward strand.
GAATATTCAAACGCCTTAGCTTGAATATCTATCAATAAATCATAAAAAAGCTCTAATACTGATGAAAGAATCGAATCCAAATTTTATTTCCTCCCCTTCAAGAATATATCATTTTAAAGTAGTAAGAATAAAACCCCTACAAAATAAAAATATTCAGCTGAAAAAGTAATAAATAATTTTATAAAAATTAAAACCCAATTTCAATTCCCAAAATTTTCTTCCATTTGACCCCCAAAATTTT
>JBCFYV010000714.1:0-70425 GCA_039000515.1 Timema cristinae
CTGATGTGACCTTACCCGGAATTCAGATACAAAAAACAAAGCTAATAAGATGTCAACTACCCGACATTCAAGGTTTAGGCGAGTAAGTGAAACTTGTTTGGTATTTTGTCAAGAAATTTAGAAAATCCAGGGATTTGCAGATGTCACCGGCACTTAGACTTTTTGGTTTTAGCAACAACATGTTTGCATAATTTCCTGCGGGGGGATGATGAAAGCTAGGGCAACAAGGAAAAAGCTTGAACCCCAATTTTCCCGGGTTTTGGGTCTTGTAAATTTTTATCCGGGATGGGGATAAGCGGGGGGGGGGTAAAAACAGCTATTTCCGCGGGGACAAGCTGAAAGATGTCTTCAATTCACTAAAGGCATGCTGATGGTATACAGAGCCTACAGAACTACCTCTCCCACCAGCTGTGAGAACTGAAAACCGATAAAGGCGAAGCAAAAATTAAAAAAAAAATGTGTGAAAAAACGTGTTTAATTGGTTTTTTTAATTTTATTTTTTTTTAAATTTATCGGATTCCAACCGAATATACTAACTAAAAAAAGATAGCCGTAAAATTTCACCCTGTTTGGGGCTAATCAAAAAAGGAAAACAAAAATCAACAATAGTAAATCGGGGCAATAATAAAGAAGAGCAAATGAAGAAAGTAGTTTGTGTAGAGGAATAGAAATAGTAATGGAAAAGGGGGGGAAGAGGAGAGACAATGCAAAAAAATAACTCTCTTCATGCAAAATTTGAACAAAATTAAAATAAATCTTTGACATACCTTTTTTTCCAAAATTTCAGTTTTATCGTATCGAAAAATATTTATTCGGTGCTTTTAGAATTGGGGGCGTAGTTTTCTTTTTGTTGGTATACAACCGAGAGATAAATCTCTTGTACTTCTTTGTTTTTAGGCTGTCCCATTGTCTGATTTTTTTCATGTTGTTGCTCGTCAACCATTTTTTTCCAAACTTCTGTAAAAAACCCTTATTGACTGAGGTAAAAATTTTTGGCTGAATAATTTTCCCGAAGTAGAAATGTAAGCTTTCCCGTATTTTTGCTCTTTTTCTGACTCTTGTTTCCCAAAGATCCTTTTAAAATTTCTTACCCACTTTGTAACCTTTAAAAATCCACTTTTGAACATGATTAAATTTACCCATATTTACCAAAAAATATTTTTTAATATCAAATGCACTCCAAATATACATGGTTCAAAAAAACACTTAAACTAGGTTATTGTGTATTTAAAAACAATTCAATAAAAAAAATTATTAAAAGGTAAACGGGAATTTTTAAAGAATCCCAAAAACACTTTTTTTTTTAACAGTCCTGCCCCAAAATATAATATTAAAAAAACCTTTAAAAAATTTAAATTTTAAAAATTTTTATCCCAAAACCCCGGACATTTTAAAAAATCCTGTAAAGGGTTTTAAAAATTTTATTAAAAAATGTTTGGTTTGTTCCCTTTAAAAAAGGGAATATACCGGGTACCTTTGTTAAAAGCCCCTAAAAAACCCACGGGAAAATTAAAAAAAATTGGGGAAAAAAAAGTTTTTAGCATTTTTTTTAAAAGAATATTTGGTGGTTTTTTTTTAAAAAAAAAACTGTTTCCATAAAAAGGGCTTTTTACGGGTATATGCCCTTTTTGGGAGCTAACCCCTAAATTTTTCAAAAAAATGAAGATTTTTGGGCCAAATTGTTTTCAAACCGTTTCAAGGGCCCATGCTGTCAGCTTTTAATTTTCACATTTTAAAAGCCCTTTTCCCAGGGGGGACCAAAAATTGTCTGTTTCCTTTGGAAAATCTTGTTTCATAAAAAATGTTCTTCCCCAAGATTTTAAATTTTGTTCGGCATAAACGGGGAAAAAATTTATTTTAAACCCTTTTTTTTGTTTTAAGCATATAGATTTGCCCTGTTTTGAAAATTTCAATCAAAACAACCCTTCAGGAAAAAAAATGAAAAATTTTTTCCCCTGGTTCTTTTTCCCTCAATGATTTAGTTCAAAATTTACCACGGGAAAACTGGGGGGCTTTTTTAAAGGGTACATTACCCCTTGGGAAAAACCTTTGCTCCTGTTTAAATATGAACATTTTTTTTGGGTCGGCCCAAAAAAAAAAAAGGGGTTTTTGGAATTCGGCCCAATACTTCATGCTGGGGGAAGGGTACCCTAGTCTTTTGCGAGGAAAAGATTTTTATGGGGCCATTGGGGGACGCTAAAAAAAACCCAGATCTATTTTTTTTTGAAAAAACAGGGTTTTTGCTTTGTTGTCCATTTCCGGGACTCTGTATAATGGTATTTTTTGGGGAAAAAACCCAAGCCCGATATCTTTTTTTCATCACTTTAAAAAGGGACAAGATCATTTTTTAAAAATTTTGGCTTTATATGCGGGGTTTTTTTAGGATATTATATTTCTTTTCAGAAAGGGATGGGGTTTTAAAGGGTTTTCTTTTTAGACTTTTTTACAGCTGGGGAAAGAGAAAAAAAAATTACAAAAAATTAAAATATTACAAATCAAAAAAATTTAAAACCATTTTATTTTTTTAGATTTAGAAAAACAATGGGGAAATTTTGCATTTTAGAAACTTGTCTTTTTGTTAGGGCAAGATAAAAATTTTTAGTTTAGAAAATGTATTTACCCAAAAACCTACCTTTGATAAAACGAGTTCTCACTTGAGGACGGGTAAAACAATAGTAGTAAATTTGTAAGAAAAAAATTTTTTTTATTTACAATTTTAAAAAAATTTAAAGGGAGAAATTACAGGAAATTTTAAAAATCCCCCTCCCATTGAGAAACGCTTTAAAATCTAAAAAAAACTTCCACAAAAATTACATTTTTTGGGCAAATATTTTCCCCAATGCAAGATGTTTTGGGTTTCAAAGAATAAAAAAATTTGAAAATGTTGTTTCCCCACCTTTTAAAGAAAATTTAAAGGGGTCCCTTTACCCCTTTCATCAGTACAAAAAATATTATAGGTTTTGTTCATTTTTTGGAAAATTGGTTCCCCATTTTAGCAGTACCAAAAAACTATTTTTAAAAATTGATGTCCCCCAAAAGGGAGGAAAAACCCCGTGAGGGGGGTTTAAAGGGAAAATTTAAAACTTTTGGGAAATCGGGGCGATAAGGAGGCAACCCCATGTGCCAAGGGGGTTCTCGCCCCCTGCCAAAAAAAAAGCTGCGGCCCCCAAAAGGGATGGTGTGTCGCGGGCCCCTTTTCAATACGAAATTTCCTAGAAGAGAGGAGGCTTCGTGACGGACTCCGCGTCGGACCACTTCTTTGGGGCCCCAAGGGGTTTTATTGAGGGGGACCCAGCCCCAATTTGTGTCCCCCTTTTGGCGGGGGGCGAAAAGCTTTTGGCCCTTTTCGCGGGGCTTTTTTGTTTTTAAAAAGGGGGCCCTCGTTTTTCATTACGGGGACTTTTGAAATTTGGAAGGTGTTTGTTTCCCTTCCCTTTTTAAAACCCCCGGGGGGGAATTTTAAATTTTAATTTAAACGCTTTTAAAAAGTGGTTCATTTTTTTTAACAAACCCCACATTTAAATTATTTTTTAAAAATTTTTTTATTTATATTTTAATATAAAATTTTTAAACGCATTATTTTTTTAAAAACAGGTTTGTTTTTTCCTTTTTTAATTTAATGGGGGTTTTTTTTTAAAACCATGTTTCAGTAAATTTCACGCTAAAAAGGTCTTTTTGGGAGCACTAAAAACTGGGTATTTTCTCACATTGGAATTCATTAAATTTTATTTTTTTGCAAAAAATTTTAAGTATTTCCCATTTTTGTGTTTTTTCTTGTATATCAATTTGCGTTTTCCGATAGATTAATTATTTTTTTGCCCCTTTTTTTCCCCGAGGGGGAAATTTTACTTTGTTTTTTTGTATCGGCCCAAAAGGGCACTAATGATTTTTAATTTTTCCTATGATCCTATAACAAAAAACCCCAAAAATTTAATAAAAATTTTTAAATTTTACTATTATTTTTTATTTTTTATTTTTAAATTATTTTTAAATGTTTAATACCTAAAAAAAATTCGCGAATTTTAGTATTAAGCGTAAAAACCTGAACGTATATTTAAAAAAAGCGGGGCCAAAAAAAATTGTAGTGCACAAAAAAAATATTTTTTTTTAAGTTTAAAGTTAAATTTGTTCACTAAAAAAATTTAAGGGGCGTTTTAGCAACAAAGGAAACAAGCGCCCAAATTTTAAACCCTGAGTAAAGGGAATTAAAAAGAAAAATGCTTCACTATAAATTCTAATTTATTTTTTGTAATAAAATTTTTTTTAATTTAAACTTAAAATTACGGGGGTGGTTTTTTTTAATTTTAATACAATCCAAAAAATATAATTTGCAAATTTACTTAATAAAAATTTATTTGGCACTTGGTTTGAGGTTTGGGGAATTTCAAAAAAAAAAACTTAATTTTTTTTTTGAAAAACTAAACTATAATACAAAAACCCCTTGAAATAAATTCTTGTTTTAACAAATAAAAAAATTGGTGAAAAAATTAATTTTAAGTTAATTTTTAAACAATGAAGTTTTAAAATATTTTTTGACAGAAATTTTGTTCTTTTTGGGTTTTTGTCTTTTCACTTAGAGGGATTTTTCAGGGGAAAAAAAATTAAAATTTTCCCCACCATCATACCCATAAAACATCATCAATGATATTTTGGTCATCAAATAAATTATTAAAAAAAGGTTTTGCTTCTTGGGGTTTAAAAAAGGATTATTTAATTTTCTCCAGTTTAAAGGGACTTTGATTTTTGTTTGGGCCTTTAAAGGGCCAAAAGTGGGCCCAAGGTTTTCCCAAAACCGCAAATGGGGTAGCTGTTGGGAAAACCCCCCGTACTCTTTACTTTTCCATTCAGAGTAGGTAAACATCTTTCACTATTCTTTTTTCCAAAATAAAAAATTGAATGGCTTTTTTTTAAACTATTTAATTTTTTTTCGTATTTTGACCCCAATTTATTTTTTGGCCATTTAACTGTCAATTTTGGGGGTTCACTATCAAATTTTCCATAAAAAACTTTTCCCAAAAAATTTTCATTTTTAAACCCCTTTTTTTTGAAAACCTTTCATTTTTTTTTTCTTCGGCGACATTTCCCTTTTCATTAATTTCCACATAGCCCTTCATCTTTTTAATAATCTTTAAAACGTTTTTTAAGACCCTTTCCCTTCAATGTCACTAAAGCACAAATCGTTTGGTAGTTTGCTATGGCCAATATCAAAAATTTTTTAATATGGATGATTTTCAGTTTTTGGAGATTTTGTAAAAAAAAACATTAAATCATTAATGTGGGGGTTTAAATTTTGGGGGGGTTTTTTCCCCCTCCGAATAAAATGGGACCACAAGATTAGCTTTTCCCAACCTCTTTGACAATTAAATTTCCATGTGCTTCAACGGGGACATGAGCTGATTTTTGTGCCCCTTTTCCCGGGGTCCCTTTCCACCCATACTAAAAAAAAAAATTTTCCAGTTTTTCCCAAAAAAATTTTTACTCCCAGATTAAAAAAAAACCAAATAGCGGTCGCTTAAAAAAAGATAAACTTTTTGGACGTATTCGGGGGGAGGGGTAATGTTTTTCAAAAATCAAAAAGTTACTTTTTCCCGTTTTGGGTTTGGGTTTTTTTCGTTTTTTAAAAAGTCGTCTTTGAGCATTTCAGGGGGCCCTTCCTGGGGCATTTTTAAATGTGTTGGTTATTTTTCCTCTTGCAATAACAATTTTTCATTTCCAGAAGCCACAGTGGTTTTGTGATTTAAAAGTGGGGCCCACATTTTTTTTACATGATCTTTTTTTAACACCTTGGTATAAAAATTGGGAATTTTGAATAAAAAAAAATGTTTATATTTTCCCAAGCTAAAGGGGATTTTTGTGATTTTTTCTTTGTATAATCTTACTTTTTTCTAAAACGGTCACCCCAAAGGGGGTAAAAAAATCTTTTCGGAATCCCCCTTTTACAGAAATTTGAGGACTTGTTTTTTGGGAAATTTTTTTTAATTTTTTTAATTTATTTTCTTTTTTCCCTTTCATAACTTATCTTTTTTACATCCCCCCGGGAAAACCCCCTCCCCTATTTTGGGATTTTGTTCGCGCTCATTTTTTTCAGAACAGTTTTAACCCCGCGTTGTAAAAATCGAAAATGTATGAAGAAGGTGCCCCCTGAAAAACAACTTTTTTTTCTGGGTTTTGGTATATCCTTGTTTTAGATCTTTTTGTGGATTTTTGGCCCCCACTTTTCTCTTGCATTCCCTTTCTTTTACAAAAGCACAAAATCTCACTGTCTGGGGCTTCATAGGGGCCCCAAGGTTGAAAAAAATTTAGTAAATTCTTTTTTTTTTTTCCTATCAAAATTTAAAACGGGTTTCATAACATCTAAATTTTTTTCAGTTGCCCCACATACCCTCAAAATTCTTTCGCTGTTTATTTTTTTAAACCCCCTCGGATGTTTCCCATATTCTTTTTTTGGAATTTCTTTTTTTTTTTCGGGGGGATAACTTTTTGGGGTTTTGGGATAATTTTTTTTTTGGGCCCCTTTTTTTTGGGTTTCTACCAATGTTTTGAGGGGGATATAAATGATAAAAAACATCCCTTGTTCATTTTCCCAAAAACCCAATTTCCTTTTTCTTTTTTGGTTTGTTGTTGTGTTTTGTATTTTCCCAAATTCAAATACCCCTTGTTTTGGGCCCAAAGTTTTAAAAAATTTTAAATTAAATTGGTTCTTAAATTGGGGAAGGGGCTTTGTTGAGACTTTTTAAAAAATTATTTTTTGGGTCAATTTAGTAGGAGATGTAAAAACTTTTAAAATTTTCAGGCCCTTTTTGGAGTTTTTGCAGCTTTTTCCCACTAATTCTTTTATTTTTTTTGGTGAATTTGTTTTTTGAGGTTTTATACTTCCTTTTCTAAAAAAAAAATTAAATTGTTTTGGGGACATTAAACTTTAAATTTTTGGGGGCCCCCTGTTAAAAAAAAAAAAAAAATTTTTTTTTAAAATTTTTTTAGGGTTGCCTTTAAATTTTTTTATCTAGTGCTCCCAAAAAACCTTTCCCCGGGGAAAAATTTTGGGGAAAATTTTTAAATAAAATTTAATTTTAAAACCTTTTTAAAAACAATTAAAACATAAAAACAACTTAATTACATAATAACGGTGAAAACACCCCTCTTTACCCACAGGGTTCAAACCCGCCCAAATTATCGTTGGGACTAAAACCTGGGGGGGAGAAAGGAAAAAGTTTTGGGGCTCGATAACCGGTGGGTGCATTTGAGGGTTTTTTTTTCCAAAATAGTTCCCCCCTCTCCCCAAAAAAATTTGGGTTTTCACCCCTTTAATTTACACCTACCTCTTTCCCTACCCATTAGCGTTTTAGTGCATGGCTTTAAAAGCTAAAAAGGGGTTTTAAGTTAGAAAAAATTTTTTAAAAAATTTTACAATCTTAAAAAAACAGTCCTTTTTTTAAAACACAAATTTAATGTTAACAATTATTGGGGAGTTATTTTTAAAATTAAAAGTAAGTTTTTTTTTTTAAAAAAAAATTTACTTTTTTTAAAATTTTTAAGGGTTATTTTTTCCCAAACCTTTCTGTAAAAAAAAAAATTCCCTAAATTTTTAGTTTTTTTCTTTAGTTTTTAAATTTTTAAGAAAAAATTTAAAAAAAAACGGGCCACGAATATTAAAGGGAACAAAGATTTGTCCATAAAGGAAATTTAAAAAACATTACAAGAACAAAAATTTTAAAAAATTTTAAAATCAAAACTATTGAATTTTTAGGGGGCCGTAGGAAGTTAAAAATTTGTTTTAAAAAATTTAAAATTTAAAAGGAAAATTTAAATTTTTTCAGTTTTTTTTCCTGTTAATTTTTTGAATTATCTTTTTTGGTTTTTCCTTCTTAAAAAAACGGGGCAAGTCCCAAGTTTATTTAATTTTTTTTTGGGAAGTTCGGGGAAAATTTTAAATTTAGGCATTTTTAAAAAATGTTTTTAAAAAAACAATAATATTAACATTTTTCCTAAAAAAAAAATAACTAAAAAACCTGGTAGCACAAAAAGGATTACACGCTTACAAAAATAAAAACCAAAAACAAAATTTGACATACAAAAAAACAGTCGTTTAAAAGGGGAAATGTGTCGCTTGGTTGTTTTTTGCTTATAGAAAAAATAAACCCGAAAATAAAATTCAAACTCCCTGAAATTTCCTGGGGTTTTGGATTTTGAGCAAAATTGAGAAAAGCCCTTTTTACAAAAGGGTTTTTTGGTTTTTTGGGAAATTTGTAATGGCAGCAAAATGCGGGAAAAACATTTTTCTATTTTTTAAACAAATAAAAGGAGGATTTTCTTTTTTTTTCACTTAAACAAAAAAAAACAAAAAAAAAACGTTTATTGGCTTGGTTGTTTGTTGCAAAAACACTTTTTTCCAAATGAAATTTTAATTTTTAAAATTTAAAAAATTTTAAAAAGTGAATTTCCCTTTTATCGATTTTAAATAAGTAACTTTTAAAAAATGTTAAATAAATTTTTGGGAAAATGAGGAAAAATTTAATTCCCATTTTAAAAACAGGGGCAATCTGCCCATAAACGGGAGACCCTATGGGCAAAAAATCCCCACCTTTTTAAAAAATAAAAAAACATTTTAAAAAAATTTCCCTCTTGTTTGGTTCTGATTAAAAAGGCCCCCCCGGGTGGGGTTTCGAAACCCCCTTTGCACGGGCTTGGATGGTTTGATTGAAAAAACGTTTCCCCGTGGGGGATTTGACAGTGCGTTAGATAAAATGTTGAGATTGCCCGCACTTTTTTTATCTCTGGCTACTCCCAAACCCCGGGCGGCTCTTTAATTAGGGTTTACGAACCACATGAAAAAAGGGGGGAAAAATTTTCATCCTGAAAAACAAAAGGAATAACTTTTTTAATCTTTAAAAAAATACCCCTAAAAAAAACTTCATTGTTTAAAAATTTTAATTTGCCCAAATTTTTTAGTTGAATTTTTTTCCACAAATTTTATTTGAAACTAAATTTTGATGTTATTAACTTTCAAAAAATTATTAAGTGAAGTTAAAAAAAAAATTGGGTTTTATTAGTAGAATCTGGGGTTAGATTAGCCCCCAATTTTTTGTCGAAGTAAATTTAATTAAAAAAGTTAAAGTCTAGGTATTTGCATTCCCGCCCATTTCCCGGTAAAAAAGAATTTTCTAAGTGGCAGAAAAAAAGGATACCTTTCCAAGAGCTAGCTAGTTTACATTTTGGGTTTTTTTACTAGAATCTTTCGTCCGCTTGAAAAAGGGAAATTGAAAAAAAATTTTTAAAAAAAAAAACCCCCTTTCGGGAACTACGGGAAACATTTTAAAATTTCCCACGTTTTTTTTTTGGGGTTTTTTGGGTAAAATTTGCCCCCTTTTTTTAAATATTTTTGGGGCCGGGTTAAAAAGGGTTTTGGTAAATAAAAAGTTGGATTTCCCACTGAGGAAATAGAAAGCCCCATTTTTTTAGTGGGCAAAATGTTAGTAAAAAAAAATTTTATTTCAACATTTTTTTTTAAACTGTTTTGGAAATGTTTATAACATTTTTTTCGACAAAAATTTTTGGGTTTGATGTCATAACTTTTTGAAACTTAAAAATTTAAAAAAGGGTTGGTTTTCAAAGTTTTTTAAAAAAAGTATTTTTAAACAAGTTAATGCAGAGAGAATTTTTGGGTTTAATAGCATGTTCTCCGTTCGGGGTAGGGGGAAAAAAGGGCTACTGTTGCAGTTGTGGGGGAAGCAGAAAAATGGGAAAAAGGATGGGGGTTCGTCCATTTTTTAAAAAAGGTGGGGGGGAAAAAGGGCAAAGGGGAAAAGGGATTTTTTAAGGGGCTTGAAAGTTTATTGAAAAATATTTTAAAATTTTTGGGTTTTTATCAATTTTTTGACATTTTTAAAAGGGTTTTTTGTGCGAATGTCAATTTAGTGTTTTTTGATTTCCCCTTGTAAATTTCTTAAAGGCCAAAAAATTTTTCCACGCCAAGACATAATTTAAAAAAAAAAGGGCCATTTCAGCCCCAAAGGGCTTTTCCAAACCCCTGCCTTTTTAGCTATGGGTGAAAAGTTTTGACATTTTAATGTTATTTTTTTCGAAAAAAGGGTTCTTTCATAAAGGCTTCCCTTGAATTTGTATTTTTGCGTTTGGGTTTATTTGTTTTTAACTTTTCACACCCACAGGGTGTGAGGACTTTTTTGGCCCCTTTTTCCCCTTTCCACCAACCTTTTTTTTCCCAGGGGGCTGACTAGCAGCGGGCAGTCCCTAAAATTTCCTAAAACTTTTTTTTAAGGGAATGCGGGTTTTTTTTTTATCAATACCGGGGGAGTAAGGTTTCCTTTTGGCAGGGGGTGGGGGTTGGCTTTTTTTCTTTTTCCAATTCCTCGTCATTGCTTGAATTCCCAAACAAACCCCCTTTTTTAAAACCCTCTTCAAAAAAGAAATACACTTTAACGGGGAAAACCCAAATTAGTGATTGAAAATTTTACTATTCAGTTTGAAAAAAAAAAGTAAAACAAAAATGTTTGAAAATTTACTCTCGGGAACATATTGTTTTTGGTGCCCCCCCAAACATCCGGGATTTTTCGTTGGGAAAAGGTTGGGGTTTTTTTTTCTTGGGGAGGGTCATTCGTGGCGGCTTCTACCCCCAAAAATCCGCCCCCACCGTCCTTTTTTCCTTGGGGGGAACGGGGATTTTGGGTTGGCTTTTTCGGGACCTTTTCAAGGGGCCTAGGGGCCTCTTTCATCGACGTCCCACTTTGGAGAATTTTGGATTTTTCCCGTATTCTACGCCCCCCTCAAAGCTCCCCGGGGTTTTTTTTCGGGGAAAAGTAAAATTTTTGTCTGGGGACAGCTTTTTTTTCTACCCCCTTAAAATTTTAAAAAACTCCCAAAATTTAAGGTTTGGGCCCAATATTCGAAAAATTAAAGTGTAAAAAAAAATTTCCCCTTTTAATAGAAATCCCTCCTCATGTCTAGGGTTCTCTTGTCTCCTCCCCGGGTGGAGGTTGCCAATTTTTTTGGGGCTCAATTTTCGACTCTTTTTCAAAGCACTGCGAGTACTCAAACCCCGGATTTTCGCGGTGCTTTAAGGGGAAAGGCTTTCGGGGCGCCTTACTATTGATTTTGGCCAAAGTCGGGGGGAAGGATTAAAAAATTTCCCCCTTTTTCCCTAAAGGGGGAAAATTTTCTTATCCCTGTCCAAGGGGGGGGAAAATACAACTTTTTGGCCCGGATGAAATCCTTTTACAAATTTGCCCCAAAAACTGTCCCCTGTGGAGGGGGCTTTCCCTCTTTAAATTTCTACAATTTTTGGGGGGAAAACCCTCGTAAAATTCCCCAAACACTGGGGGGAAAGAAACCCGTTTCCCAATATAAAAAAGTGGAAAGGGAAAAAATAAAACCCAATAGTTATAGCCCGTTTACCCTTTTAACTAGTTGTGAACCCAAAATATTAGAAAAAATTTTAACCCAATAAAAAGATTTATTTTGGTTTTTAATAGAATCCGCAATCTCCCTACCCATTTTTTTTCAATGGGGTTTTTTTGGGCCCTAACCGACCCCGGGGATCACCTTGTTCCCCTTTGGGACTGCTTTTCGTGAGGGCCTTTTCCATAAACGCTTTTTTTGGCTTTTCTTTGATTTGGGGGAAGGTTTAAAGGGAAAACCCCCTTTGGCGATTCGGTTTTTTTAAAAAACCCGTTTTAAAATGGGGGGCTCCGGGGGAAACCCTTCCCTTTATTTTTTATATTTTTTAGGGTGGGAATAGACACTTTCCAAAGTGGGGGTTAAACAAAACCCTTACCGATGTTTTTTATTCAAGAAAAGGGGGTTTGCCCCCAAGAGTAGTATTTTAAACCGTACGCTGTTCGCTATTGCTTAAAAACATTTTAGACAACGTGTGTTTTCCCGTAGGGTTCTTTGCCTTTTGGGGATGGCTACCCCAAATTTATTCAGTTCATAAAGTCTCCACGGGGGCGGGGAAGGGCCCCAGTAAAAACTCTTTTGTCAAAAAAATCTTGGATCGTTGGTTTTCGCGTAGTGGCTTTCTTTTTCTCTGGGGCCCAAGGGAGGGGACTGTCGCCCATTTCCCATGTTACGCGGAATAAGCCACCCCCCCAATTTTTTTAAAATTAAAAAACGTTTTACCTGTCTCCAAACCCGGGTGGGTTCCTGGGATTTTTAAAATTGATTTTAAACAAACTTGGTTTCCCCACCTAAAAAGCCCGAAAAGCAAAGCTTTTAAACCAAAATTTAAACTTAAAGTATTTTAGCGGTCGGCCCGGGGGTGCTGATAGAAAAAAACTTGTGGCCCCCTTTTAAGGTTTGGGGGAGATCTAAACTTGTTTTACGGCAGTTTTTTTTTATGGCTCGGGCTAGACCCTACGGCCTTTTTAAAATGTTTAGATGTTTTCCCCCATGCTGGAATTGGGATTTGGTTTTACTGGTCCCTTTCTTTTCCCATCCATTTCTTTCAGAATCTGTTCCCGGGAGGGCCCGGTGAGCCCCTCTCTTTTTCCCGGGGCGGTTTTTCTTTCCTGGAAATCTTCCCTGTCAAACTGAAACGGGGTTTTTGCCAGAGCATTTTTGCCTACCGCCCTGTTTTTTTCTTTTCCCCTTTAAAAACCGTTTCTTGTTGAAACCCAAAATTGGCGTAGTAAAGGCCCTTTTTTTGGGGACCGGGGATGCAATGGGTTTTTCGACACGTGGGGGAAGTTTCCCAAAGGGGGCTATCCCCCGTCATCAGGTAGATTTTTCTCCCGGGGAAAGATACGCCTCCCCTAAATTGCCTTTTTGGGACCTTGCCAAGCCCCCAAAAAAGGGGGAACCCCCCTTTTACTTTGTAACAAAGAATTTTTAATTTGGCCCCTTTCGAAACCCCCGCTTTGGGGGGTTTTTAAAAACGCTTTTTACAGGATGGCCCAAAATGGGGGGGCCTTTTGGGAAAATGTGCTTTTTTTTTGGGAAAGGGGATAAAAATTTTTAAATTTTGCTTTCCCTGCTGAATCCAGGGGTTTTTAAACAGCTGAACAATTTTTGCCATTTTTAAATCGTTAGGGTTTTTGTTTTTATCGTAAGTGTCACCGGTCCGTTCTCTCGGGCAGGGGAATTTTTTGAGTGCTCGTTGGTATTGTCCACTTTTTTAACCCCCCGGAAATTTTGGCAGATAAAAAAATAACAATTTTATTTAAATTTTTTTTTAAAAAAACCCGGTTCCCCTCTGTTTGTTTTCCCTGGTCACGTTGATTTTCAGGTTTTTAAAAATGCGAACCGGGCCCCGGGAAAGGACCCCGGGTTTTTTAAATCTCCCCCCTGAGGCTTTTGGGTTTTGCCCTAGTTTTAAAAACCAAAAGGGGAATTTTTTTCGGCGGGGTTTTTCTTCCCCAAATTTGGGCAAACAAAGCAATGCCCCCCCCAAAACCCCCTGCTCAAAATTTTAAAATTTCCAAAACAGCCTGGGGGGTTAAAAAATTACGAAAAAATTTTCACTGAGGGTTTAATTCTATATTTTTCTGATACGGAAGTTTAAAAGTTTTTTTTAAAAAACCCAAAAACTTTAAATTTTCATATTTTTTATTTAAATTTGGCTTTAGTGTCTGGGAAATTTGGGGGATTTTTAAATTTTACAAACCAAAAAAAAATTTAATAAAGTCAAAGTTTTAGATTTTCTTTTATAATTTATGAAGGTTTTGATTAAAAATTAGAAAATTTTATAAATATAAATTTTAATATCATCGAATGGGAATTTAAAACCAAAATTTAACAGGGGCATAATATAATTTTAAATTTTATAAATTATTTTTTAAATGAAAGTAAAATTTAAAAAAATTTTTAATGAAAAAATAAGAACTAGTTGTGAAAAAGGGTTTCAAATTTTGGGGCTTTTAAAAAAAAACATATAAAAAATTTAAAGGGGAGTGGTTTGGTTTGGGTACATTTCAGTTTTTAAAAGAAGTTTTCAAAAAGGGTTTTTAAATTTATTTTGATAATTATCAAAAGTCTAAATTTTTGGATTTTTTGGGTTTCCCTTCCCTTTTTTCGGTGTTCCAGTAGGGGCCCGGGGAATAACTGGAAACTTTACTCGGGCCGGGACTTTTTTGGGAAATAAAGAAAACGCACCAAAAATTCTTTGGAAAGGGGTCTTTTTGGGTGTAAAAACCACGGGGGCGTGCAACTTTGACTAATATACAGCACTCGTTGTAAATGAAAAAGAGATAATCCCAAAAAGAAACCCAAATGCCCTGAAAGGGGGTTTTTTTTTTAAGGGTTAAAATTATACTAAAAAAAATTTTTTTTTTTCCCAATTATTTAATTTAAAACCAAATTTTCAAAAAAATTTTAAAAAAGTTTAAAAATCAAAAATTTCTTGACTTAAATTGAATTTTTATTCATTTCCTTTTAACGAAAGATTAATTAAATGTTTTTTAAGTTTTTTTTAAAAAAATAAGAAAGAAAAATTTTAATTTAAATAACATTTTGGGTTTTTTTGCCCTAGGAGTGTTTTTTAAAACCCCCCTTCTTTGGCAAATAAAATTCCCAAAAAACGAAACCCCCAATTGGGGGTTTTTCGCAGAGGTCTAAAAATTGGCATACACATTTAATTTATTTTATTCAACCCACGTGATAAAATGCGAAGGGGTTTGTATTATACCAAATAAAAATTTTTAAATACATTTAAAAAAAAAATTTGAAAAACCTGGCAAAAAAAAAAACCAAACCCTTTGGATTTTTTGGTTCTTTCTGGGGGGGGGGCCCTTCCAGGCTTCTCTTTAAAACCCGTTCAAAATCAGTCATAATTAAAGATTTTAATCCAATTTTTGGAAAACAGATTTAAACCCAAAAACTTAAACCAGTGTCCCTTAACCCCGCTGCGTTCTTTTTCCGTTTTGGGAAAAGAATACGGGTTAAAACCCAAAATTAAAATAAAAAATTCTTTTTAAAACGGGCTTCATTGAAATTTCCAATAAAAATTTTTTGTTTTACTAACCGATTTTTTTTTTTTTTCCCCCCCAATGCCCCAAAAAAACCAAAACAGATTTTAAATTTTAAAAAAAATTTTTGGTTTTTTAAAAATTTTTAATGTTTTTAAAAACTGAAAAACAGGGAATTTTTGGGAAAAAATTTCCTACAAGGGCCTTAAAATTTTGTAAATGTACACTAAAATCATTTTTGAAACCCCCTTGCGGGGTCTCTTGGGATACCATTTAAAAAAATGTGGGGTAAATTTTGGTTTTTTCCTCCAAGTTTTCCCATATCTGCCCATTTATCCAAAAATTCCCAAAACTATAAAAGACTATTTCTTTTAAAATCTCCATCTGTATCGTTTATATTTCCCATGAGCGATTGTCTTTTTAAAAAAAACGCGTGTTCCCGGCTTCCCAACAATTTTTCCCAAAATTTTTCTGGATTGGGGGGAATAGGGGGGAAGTTGCGTCCCCCTCTGCCGTTCTTGTGCGGAAACACATGTTTTGATTTTTTCTTCTGAAGCTACGGGTTCCTGAAAAATTAAAAACTTTCTTTTCCCTAGCAAAAATAAACGCTCTTTTTTTTCCCAAAGGCCACCAAGCCTTCCCGGTAAAAAAAAGGGGAATTTTTTTAAACCAGATTGATAAAATAAATTGGAAAACCCAATAATTATTTTTTAAAAACCCGGGAAAAATAAAAGATATGTTTGTTTCCCAATGGGAAAATACAAAAACATAAGATGGGAATTTTTCAAAAATTAAATACTGTTTTTGTTGGCACGGGGGGCAAACAAAGCAGTGGGCTTGAAAAAGAAATTTTCCCAATTTAACAAAACAGCGGGGGGACGGGACCCCAAAAAAACTGGCTCAGGTGTTTTCTAAAAAAAAAAACCGGGGGAGGAATTAAAAACAAAAGTTAACTGGAAATGATATACTTTATATTTATTTTTTCCCCACGTTTATTTTTAAAAAACCCCAAATTGCTTGTTTGGGGAAAATTTTAAAAACAACCCTTTTAAGAGAAAATTGTAAAAAGTAATAGCAATAAAAGGTTTTTTTGTTTACATTGGTAGTTTGGGTAAATGGCAAACCCCCCAACCCCAAAATTTTAAATTTTTACTAGGGCCCGGGGCCCTTTTCCCCTTTTGGGTTTACTGCCGGGAGTTTTTCCAAATGGGAACAGTTTTTTATGATCCACTCCCGGGGGTAAAAACACTAATTAATTAATACAAGACTAATACTCATTCAACAGGTCCCAAAAAGGGGGCAAAAGAGAAAAAAAGGTATTTTTCCGTGAAAACCCCCAATATAAAAAAAAGCGGAGCTCCGCGCTTTACCCCCCCAAAAAGGGCTAACCACACGCAAAGCGGGGCAAACAAAAAGGGGATTAACCCCCTTAAAAACCCCCGGGCCCCAAACTAGGTCCTAAAAAAAAAAAGGGTTTTGAAAACCTGGTTGAAACCATAAAACCCAAAAAGTGTAGTTTTAAAGGGCCCCTTAAAAAAAAAAAATCTAGTGCCGGGTTGATTTTAGAAAAAACCTTTTGGGGGGACTAATCCTCTTTAAACTTTCAAAAACTAAAGGCCCCTTTAAAAGGGGAAAATATATCCCCAGGGGATATAAAAAACCCTTTGGCCCTCTTCGCCCAAAATTTTAAAAAAGTCTGAGGGACTTGAGCAACACTAGAGTTACTGTGACTACATCCAGGAGTTGGAAAAATAAAAAAACCAAAAATGGGAAGTCACCTGACTAAAAATTAAAAAGGGCAAAAAAAAACAAAAAAATCCCCCTTGGGACTTTTACTAAGTATGAGATAAAAACAAAAAGGGAAATGGACTATTAACTCCCCCCCTCTATACTTGGGAAATGGGAAAAAAGTTTTTCCTTCGCGGGGGCTGCAGTGAAAAACCAAACGTCCAAAAACCCCCAGGGCCCTTTTAGGGGTTCCCCTTCGGGGGAGAAAGCCCTTTTTTTTCCCAAAGGGACGTGATGTGTTTGGGGAAAATTAAAAGAAAAATCTGAGAGTACTTTATTTTATACCCTTTCTCGACGGGAACGGAAAAAAAAAAAGAAATAAAAAATTTTAAATTTAACACAGTTGGTGTGGGGGAAAAAAGGGGGAACGGGGGTTTTGGAGGGGTTTTTGGTAAAGGGGGTTCAAAACCCACGCCGCCCCAAAAAGTAGCGCTCAAAGGGTTTTGGGGGAGCGAAAAAAATTTTGTTTTAGTTTTTTTCCAGGGATTCATGATAGGAGATTTTATAAGTGGATGGGGTTGGGAAAGGGGCCCCCCTTTTTCCCCCTTTCCCTTTTTTTGAATTTTTTGCTAGAAGGCATTTTGGGCGTTATCCGCCCCCCCAAATCCAGCCCCGGGTGAGTAATTTTTTTAAAAGAAATTATTCTTGAAGGGTTTTGTTTTAAATTATCTTTTTTGGGGTTTTCCACAAATTGCAAGTTTAGTATTTTTTACGAAGATTTTTTTTTAAATTAAAAAATTCCTTTGTATATTTTCAAATTGGGAGCACGTGGTTTAATTTCAGAGCCCAATCCAGTTTTTTAAAAAATATTTTTTTGAAGGATATAATTTTTAAAATATTTCAAAAAAAATTATTTTCTAGGGGATTTTCCCATTAATTATTTTAAAATTTTGTATTTTTACGAAACCCCTAAATGGGAGGGGGTAAAATTTTTACATGATTGACCCTTTTACCAAAAAAATATCCAGATGCAGGAGCGGGGGGGAAACCTTGGATTGCTCCCCCAGGGCACCAAGTTTTTAAACATTTATTTTAAATTTGGAAAAACTGTTCCCTATCCCACTAAATAATTTTTTAAATTTTGTTTGAGTAGCTAAAAAAGTTTAAACTTTTAAAAAAACATTTTTTTTTAAAGGGGTAAAAGGGGGGAAAGGAGGTAATGCAAAATTTGCTGGGGAGTAGGGGGGGGGGGCATTTTTGGGGGAACGTTCTTTTTGGTTGCAAGGGGGAAAGTTCATTTTTTAATTTTTTTCATACCCACCTTCTTAAACCCCAAAAAATTTTTTTTAAAAAAATAGTTTCCAGAATTATTTTTTTTAACAACTTATTTTGTTCATTGGTTAAAAGTATAAATTTTGATATCCCAATGGAAAGGGTAATTTTTTAAATCAGCCCTGGTAAGTGTGGGTTTGGGGCCCAGGCTTTTAAACAATGTATACGTTTTTTCCCACTAACCGATTTTTGTCCAAAAATTTATGTCCCCCCTAAAATCAAAATTTTTGTTTTGGTCTTTCCCTTTAAGGGGTGGGGTTTTAAAAATTTTTTGTTTCCCTTTTTTGGGGGTTGGGTTTAGGGGGGGAGAGGGGTTTTAAGGCGAGTGTTTTTGGGTAGCTTTACGGGGAAAATCCCTTTTTTTTTAGGGGTCATTTTCTGCTCTGCTTTGCTGCCTTTTTTGCGTAGCACACCCGGCAGCTGTTTTTTTAAAACATAAAAAACAAAAAAAGTTAGCAAAATAAAAAACAAAGATAGTAAAATTTAAAAAATTTTTGCAAAATTTTTTTTTAAATAAAAATTAAAATTT
This sequence comes from Timema cristinae, assembly GCA_039000515.1. Classification (NCBI taxonomy): domain Eukaryota; kingdom Metazoa; phylum Arthropoda; class Insecta; order Phasmatodea; family Timematidae; genus Timema; species Timema cristinae. Next base: position 18,505 of record JBCFYV010000714.1, read on the forward strand.
TACTAACCAGAAAAAAGGCTATCCTCTTTTTTCCCGGAGTCACATTTTTAAGGGTTTTAAAAAAAACAGAATTTGTATTTTTTTGACGTGGGGGCAATTTTAACCCCCCCTTTTCCCCCAAAAACCCTTTTTTTTTAACTATATTAAAAAAATTTTAAATTTAAAATTTTCAAAATTTTATTTGGTTTTTTTGAAATTGAAACTCCCGTTTTGCCCCAAATTTTTTAATTTTTACTTTATCTATTTTTTTTTTAATTATAGGGTTTCCCCCCCCACTCCCCAATTTTTAAATTCGGCAAAAAACCAAACAGACCGTTTTTTGGGTCCCCTGGCCCGGGGGACAGAAAAAAAGACAGAATTTAAAAAAAATTTCCCATTTTTTTTGGGTTTTTTGTTTCCGAAAGTGTAAAAAATTTTGGGCAAAAACTCCCAAATTCTATTTATTTTTAAAAGGTTTCATTACTTTCCTTTTAAAATGATAAAGTAAAAAATGGTTTTTTTAATAAAAATACCCGTTAAAAAAAATAAAATTATGTCAATTTTAAAAAGGGTTATTTAGAAATTTGGGCATGTAAGTATAAAATAAAAGATTTAAATAAAAAATTTTAAAAGTGGGAGTTTAAAAGTTTTTTAAAATGATTGGTTTTGCTCCGTGTAAAAAATTTTGGTAAGAAAATGTGATTTTGATTTTAAAATAATTTTTTTTCTTCTTGACATTTTTAAGTTCAGTATCTCAAAATGGAAAAAAAGGGGGGAAAAGAGAGAGAGAGTGATAGGGAAAAATAGTGGGAGGGGAAACCAAGGGAGCCATTTTTATCAGAAAAAAACACGCGTAGCTTTTTTCCCCCCGGGGGGAAAAAATTTTAAAAATTTTACAAACTTATTGTTTAAAAAATTTCTATTTTGGGGGAACGTGGGTAAAATTTTTTTTACTACTTTTTCAACTATAATTCCTTTGCGAAAAAACCCAACGGGGTAAAGGGGAAATGGTGCTAAATTTTTATATCCCACCTTGAAAAAAGGGGGGTTTTCTCGGGGTTTTTCTTTAAAAAATATTCCAGGGGGAAAACCAACTTTGGGGGGTGGATACGGGGGTTTTTGTTTTCTATTTTGGCCTTGGCAAGAAAATCTTGGGGCGGCTTTGGCCCAACTTCTATGGGTCCAACGGGGTTTTTTTATTAAATTTCCAAAAACTTCCCCGAGTCGGTGGGGGGTTGGGGTCTCGAAATCCTCATCATCGGTTATTATTTTGGGGAAAGGAAAAAAAAATCGAATGGGGAAAAAAATAAAACTGGGGGCCCTTTTGGAAACCTTTTGAAATTTGGAAAACCCAAAACCCCGACCCCCAATGTTGCTTTGCGCCTGAAAGCATTTTAAATTTGTATTCATTAAACATTTAATTTTATATTTCTTTTTAAAAAAGAAGGGGAAAGGGCCCCCCAAAAGTGAAACCCTGTGGTTAGGGACTTTCCTGTGGGAGGGGGGGTAGGGGGTCGATTCAAAGTCGTATTAAATTTTTCTCCCAGTAGTTTCAAATTAAAAGATTTTTCCCCTCTTTCTCCACACGTGTTTTTCCCCAAATTTTTACTTTACTCAAACCCTACTACATTTAAATAATTAAAAAATTTTACACCCCGAGCGAAATTTAAGGGCAAAGAGGAGGAAAAAATTAAAAATTGTGTTTTAAAAAAGATTGATTTTTTTTGTTTTGGCAATGACGAGTTAAAAAAGGAAGAAAATAAAAAAAATGAAAGAGGTTGAGCAAAGAGCTAAAAAAGGGGGAATGAATTATAACACAGATAAAGGGTTATTAAAAGAGAAATGTAATTTAGATAATGGAAAATTAAAAAATAACTTAAAAATTTACTTGATTAAACCAAAAAAGGGAAAAATAAGCCAAAAAAAAAAGGGAAAAGAAATTCAAAAAAAACGGGAAGAAATTTCAGGAAATGTAGTGAATGATCAAAAAAGGGAAAAAGCGGGAGTATGGGAGTAATACTTAAAAAAAACTTTAAAAAAAAGGAAAAAAGAACCAAAAAGATATGGAAAATAGGGAAAAAAAAATGGAGGGGAAAGGGTGGGAAAAAGGGGTCTAGTTTTTTTGAAGATCGAAGTGGAAAAACGTATAAAATTTATATGAAAAAAAGAAAAACTACAGGTTTTAATTGGGTATGGGTTACCCGCGGGTTTTTCTGAATTATTTAAAAAGATCAATTTGTTTTTTAGGAAGGGGGGAAAAAGGAAAACCCGAAGGGAAAACCCTTGTGATGTTCCCGGGAAAAAAATTCCCAAAAGTGTGTTTTTTTCAGGGTTGGGAAAAAGGGGGATTTTACCGTGTAAACTAAAACATGATGAAAAAATTAAAGGAAAAAGGAAAATTGGCCCAAGAGATTTAAGATTAACAGGAAACTTGTACATGAAAACAAAGAAAATAAAAAAGATTGGATATTTGGGGACCCCCAAAAGTGTTGGGGAAATGGCCTTTTATTGGGATATGTAATAAATTTCGGGTTTTTAAGTCTTAGGGGTGGTGGGGTTTTAATTTAGAGGGGGAAAGCAGCTTTCAAACTAGTCATAGCAGTTTCATCTATTGCAAGGGGCCATGTTTGGGCCCCCGAAGTTTATAGGGGGAAAATTAGTTCATCCCTTTAAAAGTTGAAATCTTGGCATACCCAACCTTCAATATTTAGTGATAAATGCAAAAACGTTATTTTTTTAAAAAATAAAAAATTTTTAAATTTTTTTGGGAAAGTTGGTGAGTTCAAGGTAAACAATTTAAATTTCCCTGCGGTTTTCGGAAAGGGACGCGCTTCCCCTGGGGGTATACCTCCTAAATTTGGTATTTCAAAAATAAAGGCCCCCGGACTGTTCAATCGGCACGCGGAAAAGGGAAACCCAAATCTCGATAAAAAAATTTTAAAAAAAATGACCCAAAAAAAAAAAAAAAGAAATTTTGCACTATGTTTTTTAAATTTCTATTTTATGGCCCCAGTGACCAGAGTCCAGGGGATTAAAAAAATACGCTAAAACCCTCTACGAAAAAATCGGATTAAAATTTTTAAAAGAAATTTTCAAAGTAACACCCAATTGAAAAAGTTATTTCTCAAAAGTGCCCTAAAAATTTGTTAAAAAATCCTTATTTCCAAAAAGGGAAATTTTCCCAAATTTTTATTTCAAGCCCCGAAAGGGGTTTTTGCCATGTTTTTCATCGTAATATATATTTTTTATATATGAGAAAAAATGTTTTTCCCCCACGAAAATTTTGAAAAAATTAGTGGTAAAAAAACAATTTTTTTTTACAGGGTGGCTATTTTTCTTAGTGTCACCTCGCCCCTTAAAAAAAAACCCGAAAAACTTTTAGAAGAAAAAGCCCCAGTTTCCCAATTTACCCCCCACACTCCTTCATTTTTTAAATAGTGTTAAGTTTCTGTTTTATTTTTTAAGGTTAAAATGGTTTTCATGGGGGTTTCCCTTTGGGCTGGGGCGGGCAGGTTTGAAAAATTTTCCAGACCAAAAATTTTGTAAACCCTACGGGCCCAAACATATGATCTGCAAAAAAAATGTGGTTTACCCGCTTCAAATTCTGACAAATCAAAAATTTTTGGTTTAACCTAAAAGTTAAAAATGTCAGAAGTCAGCTGTGAGCTTGTCAGTCAGACCCAAAAAAAAGGCCCCGGGGGGACTGTATTTTTTTTTAAAAAAGTAGACAACTCGATTGTATTTGGGAAAAAGAAAATTTATTTTTTTTAATCCTTTAATTTTTTTTTTATGACTTAATTGGTTTCCAAAAAGGGTTTTTTAAAATAACCGTAGTAACTTTTTTTAATAAAATGTGCTGGGGCCCGGGCCCGATGTTTTTTCCCTTTTTTTTTTTGAACCCCCTTTTCCCCAAAAGTTTTCCCATCACTGTCCCCCAAACTATACATCGTTTTCGATAAACATTCCAAAGGAAAAATTATTATAAATAAAATTGATTTTTTTTAATAAAAAATAAAAAAATTTAAAAACTATGGGTTTTCTATTTTTAAATAAGGGTTGATATTGGGAAAAAAATCTAATTTTTTGGGGTGGGTTTTTACATTGTTTGGGGGTTTAAAAGCAGGGGCCTCGAACGAGAAGAAAAAAAAAAAAATTTTGTTAAATTTTAAACCCCCAAAATTCCTTTCATAGGTCGGGGATCACCAAACACAAAAGGGGGAAAAAGGGATCCCCGCCTTTATTATAGCTTTCGGGCCCCCTTATGTTTTGGGGCCTACTTTTAAAATTTTCCCCAAACTAAAAAAACACCACCTGCATGGAGAAAAATTTTCCCCATTCTCATCCAATATGGATTAATGTTTCCCAAAAAAGACATTTTAGGGGGGTGGTTTTTTAAAATTTTCCGCAAAAAAAAAAAAAGAGGCCCCGGGGGGGGAACCAATAGCGGGTTTAAACCGGCAGAGTTGAAAAAACCCAGGTTTAAGGAAAATTTTCCCAAAACCTTTTGGGTTTTTACTTTTTCGAGCCGAAGGTGAAAGATAGTGAGGGCAATAACCAGGGGGTTTCCTTTCAAACCCTTCGGACTTTATTTTGGGAAGGGTGGGGATGGGCTCGTTGGAAAAATTTCGGGTCCCCTTTTTCCCAAAAAACCAATTTTTTAAAAACAGCCCCCCCCTGCGGGGAAAGGGGGGTTTTGAATAGTCCCCCAGTAAACCCCGCTTGTCGTAAGAAAACGGGGCTAAAAGGGGAGGTTTTTGTGCAGGAGTACCTCGTGTGGGGCAAAAACCCATCCTATATCTTTTTTTCATATCAATTTTTTTTTCCCTTTTACTTTCCCCCCTTTTTTACTCTTCCCCTTCGCTTATTATCCTTACCTTTTTTTTTTTCCTTTCCCCCCCCTTTTCCCCCTGACAGAGGGCCTTTTTTGGGCCCTTTTCCCTTGACCGGGCCTTGGGGAAAATAAACCCCTTTCTCTGTTTATTATTGGATACCCCCTTGCCCCTTTAGCTCCCGAAAAGGAAAAATTGGGGCCGGTTGTAATACTTTGGTTTAAAAGGGGTTTTGGGATGACAACCGGGTACCCTTCCCTTGGAAAAAAGAAGGGGTTTCGTTTTATGAGGGGCCCGGAAAGTTTAAAAAAAACACTTTCCTGGGATACACTTGCTGCCCGGGGACCTCTCTTCCGGGGGATGCTCCCTATGAAGGGTTTTCATTTTCAAACGTCGTATGGGGGCCTCTCGGCCGGGGAAAAGGGATAACAGGGGGGCCCATTTTGGTGAAAAACCAAAATGGGATAACCCGGGTCACGGGTCCGAGTAATTTTGCAGGGTTTTTCCTCCCACTCCCTTTAATTTTATTCCCCGGTCCAGCTGACACCTTTCTGCCCGCTGGCACCGTACTGCCAAGTTCTGGGTGGGTTTCCCCACTGCCCGGGGCCCCCCACGGGCCGAAATTTAAAGACAAGAGGCGGAAAAGGGGGAAGGCCGTCCAGGCCCCCGTTTTGATGAAAAAAACCAGGAAGTGGCGGGGGCCCCAGCCCCCCCTTCCTTGGGGGTGTCCAGTGGATGAAAGTTTAAGAATTTTGAAACGGTCAGCCCAAATTTTTCCCCGAAGAGGTTTTTAAAAGGAGCAGCGGAAAAAACGGGGAAATCTTTAATAAGGAAAAAAAGCGCGATCCAAACCTTTATGATTTAGAAACCCCGAAATGGGCACACAGTCTTCAAAAAATTTAAAGGCCAACTCCGAAAAAAACCCTTGAGCAATACGGAACTCATATAAACCGGTTTAAAGGGGGGAACCTCACAGGTTCCCCAAAGTTTTTTCAAGGGGGGTGGGGCACTTGTTATGACCTCGCTGGTAGGGATTTTAGGATATCTGTTTTAGGAGCTTTTTCCCCCCAGGGAGGGCAAACCCAGGTCTACCTAAACATTTCCAAAAAAAAAAAACCAAAAAAAAAAAAAGGAAAAAAAGGAATAAAGTATAAACCTCCCCAAAATTTTGGGGACCCTTTCCCTTCCGGGGAAAGGGGGGTCCGGGGCGGGTTCCACGTTTCCCCAGGGGCCGGCCGTTTTGTCCCCCCAACCCCCGGCGCTGTTTTTCCCGTGCCAGGAAAATTTGGGGGATACGAAGCTGCGATGCCGGGTAAGCCCAACCGGGGCGGGTTGGGGACAGGGGGCTTTACGAAAACCCCCCCATGCGATCCCCCTAAATTTTCTGCGTGGAAAATGGGAAGGGTCCCCCAATTTTCCCCCTGGGCTCGGGCCCTGTCCAAAAAGGGAAAAGGGAGGAAGAAAAATCCTGGAGATACAAACTGAAAAAAGATCTCATATGCCCCGGGACGCAAGGAATTTGTATCAAGTCAAGCTTTCCCGGGATTTCAAACTTCATTTAGCCGGATTTTTCAGTAAAATTTTAAAAAATGTCCCCAAACCCGCCTTTTCGCAGTTTTAAAATTTTTCTAAGGAGCCAAAGCCCACCAGTGCCATTGGGCTCTTCTCGAGACCCTTTATGTTGTTTCCCCGCCCAAAATTCTTGGCGCCTAAATTTTTAAAAGGGGGCCAAACCCCCCACAACGATCGTTTCCCCCACCTATACCCCCGAGGAGACCCCTCGAGGAACTCCCCCCCAGCCCACCTGGGGGGAAAAAACCCCCCAGCCCCCCCCCGGGGAAAAACCCCCGAGCCCCCTCGGGAAAAACCCCCCCGGGCCCCTCGGGGGATTAAAAAAAAGGGGCGGCCGTTTTTGAGCTTTTTTTAAAACCCAACCCCTGGGGCCCTTTCCCGGGGGGGGGGACGAGGGTTTCGGAACAGTTTTAGGCCGCTAAGGCGAGTCCCACTGGTGCCTTTAAAAGGGCCCGGGGGGGGAGACCGGGCAAAAAAAATTAAAATAAAAAAAAAACGTTAAGGCCTTAAAAACCTTTTGAACAAGGAAACGATTTCCCTTTTCCCCCAAAATTTTAAAACCCAAGCCTTCCCGAAGCGAGAGGTTTCAAGGGGGAAGGGCTGGAAAGGGAAGAGGGGCCCAAAAAGGCCTCAACCCAAAAAATTTTTTCTTTTAAAAGGTTTGGGGGAAAAAAGGAAATTTCGAGGTTTAAATTAAAAATTTTATTTTCAAATTTAAATTTTTTTCGCTTTTCAAAAATGGAAAAAATAGGGGTTTCTATGCTCGTGTAGAGGAAAAACAAAAAAATTAAAAATTTTTTTCCCTGCTTCCCCTTTCCCTCTTTTGCTTTCAGGGGGGACCCCCCTTCCCCCCAAAAAGACAACCCAATATTGTTTCTGATCTCCAAGTGATTGCTGTCAGAGTCTCCCTTCCTATGGAGGTAACCGTATGCTGCATCTACCTCCCGCCAGGTGAACGTGTTTCCAAGAGGACACTAGAGGCCCTCTTTATACAACTTCCCGCCCCCTATATCATCTTGGGGGACTTTAACGCGCATAACCTGGTGTGGGGGTCTAATTTTACAGACGCCCGCGGGAGGATGGTAGAGGATATTCTTGTCTCGGGAAACCTGGTGTTAATGAACATCGGGACCCAGACACACTTCTCCACCTTTAATGGTGTATCCTCTGCCATCGACCTAGCCCTATGTAGCCCCGGGATTGCTGCTCACTACCTTTGGGAGGTTCACTCGGACCTATGTGGCAGCGATCACTTTCCCATTCTGCTTTCAAAAATCCAAGATCCTCCCAGTACAGCACGGTTACCCCAATGGGTTCTTAAACGTGCTAACTGGGATAAATTCCGCGAGCTCGTCGTATTCGACGAACCCCATTCTCCCGACGTCGATGTAAAGGCTGGGCAATTCACTTCGACGGTCATAGCGGCGGCGAGGGCATCCATCCCAAAATCCTCGCCAAACCCGCGCCACCGTCCTGTTCCCTGGTGGAACGAGGAGTGCCGGCTTGCTATTTCTAACCGCCGAAGAGCCCTGCGTATCTTTAATCGACGTCCTACTTCGGAGAATCTGGAGTCATTCCGGATTCTACGTGCTAGAGCTCGCCGTATTATTCGAGAAAGCAGAAGAGAGTCTTGGAGACAGTTTATTTCTACCCTTACTATTTCCACTCCCACAACCAAGGTTTGGGATCACATTCGTAAAGTACGTAGTAGCAAAAATACCATTCATAATATACCCGCACTCATGTCTAACGGTTCACTTGTCTCCTCCCCTATGGAGGTCGCCAATGTATTGGGCTCGATGTTCGCCGCTATTTCTAGCACTGCGAGCTACTCTAACGAGTTCGTGGTGCATAAGCGCAGCATCGAGCGCCTTACTATTGATTTTGGCCAAAGTCGGGGGAGGATTATAACTCCCCCTTTACTAAAGAGGAACTTACCTATGCCCTGTCCCAGGCGGGCAATACAACTTCTGGCCCTGACGATATCCATTACGAAATGTTGCGCCAACTGTCCCCTGCTGGACGGGCGTTCCTCTTAGACCTCTACAATTGTGTTTGGGAATCTCGTCAATTCCCAACATTGTGGAGGCAAGCAACCGTTATCCCAATATATAAAAGTGGCAAGGATAAATTAGAGCCAACTAGTTATAGACCGATAGCCTTAACTAGTTGTGTAAGCAAAATATTAGAGAAAATGATCAATAAAAGATTTATATGGTATCTAGAATCCCGCAATCTACTATCCAATATGCAATGTGGCTTTCGCCGTAACCGATCCACGGTGGATCACCTTGTTCGCCTTGAGACAGCAGCTCGTGACGCTTTCCTCCATAAACAGCACCTCTTGGCTGTCTTTTTTGATTTGGAGAAGGCTTACGACACCACCTGGCGGTACGGCATTTTAAAAACCATGTTTAATTGGGGGTTCCGGGGGAACCTCCCTATTTTTATATCTAATTTTATGTCTGATAGACACTTCCGGGTAAGGTTAAAAAACACCTTATCCGATGATTTTATTCAAGAAAATGGGGTGCCTCAGGGTAGTATTTTAAGCACTACGTTATTCGCTATCGCGATAAATAGCATCGTGGACAACGTACACGTACCTGTCCGTTCATGTCTTTTTGTGGATGACTACGCAATTTATTGCAGTTCATCAAGTCTCCACAGGGCTGAACGACAGATACAACTCGCTGTAAACAATCTATGGTTGTGGGCATCTCGTAATGGCTTTCGATTCTCTGCGGCCAAGACGACTGTCGTCCACTTCCATAGATTACGTGGAATACAGCCAGCCCCCAATATTTTAATGAACAACGTTGTTTTACCTGTCTCCGAGACCGTAAGGTTCCTGGGACTTTTATTCGATTTTAAACTAACTTGGATCCCCACATCAAAGACCTGAAAGCGAGGTGTATAAAGCTTTGAATTTACTTAAAGTTGTGAGTGGTCGCTCTTGGGGTGCTGATAGGGAAACCTTGATGCGTCTCTATAGAGCCTTGGTGAGATCAAAACTTGATTACGGCAGTTTTGTATACGGTTCCGCTAGACCCTCGGCGTTAAAGATGCTCGATAGCGTCCACCATGCTGGCATTCGACTGGCTACTGGTGCTTTCGTACCAGTCCAGTCGTCAGCATCTGTGCTGACGCCGGTGAGCCCCCTCTTTCTTACCGGCGGTCTTACCTCCTGGCATCTTACGTGTCGAAACTGCATTGCATGCCAAATAATGTTGCTTACCGCCCTGTATTTCATCCCCCTAACCGTGTCTTGTATGAAACTAAATGGCGTAGTACAAGGCCGGTTGGGATCCGGATGCTATCTGTTTTCGACACGTGTGGGATAGTCCTGCCAAAGGCTATCCCCACCTCACCAGGTCGAGTTTCTCCCTGGAAAATACGCCCTCCGAAATGCCATTTTGATCTTGCCAAGTTCCCTAAAGCGACCACCCCAAACTTTGTATATGAGAGGACTTTTAATGAGCTCCTCTCCACTCGCTTTCACGGATTTGAGCGCATCTACACTGATGGCTCTAAATCTGGAGTCTCCGTGGGATGTGCTTTTGTTGTGGAAGGATCCAATTTTAAATTTGGTTTACCTAATGAAACCAGTGTTTTTACAGCTGAATTATATGCCATTTTTAAATCTTTGTGTTTTGTTTACCGAAGTAGTCACCGTTCTGTCCTCATCTGCACGGATTCCATGAGTGCTCTGTTGGCATTGTCCACTCTCTACTCGTGGAATCCTCTCGTGCAGATGATTCACGAACAAATTTTAAAAATTGTATCATTAAGCACCCGGCTCGCCTTTTGCTGGATTCCTGGTCACGCTGGTCTTCCAGGAAATGAACTGGCGGACCAGGCAGCCAAGGAGGCAGCACGTATGCCTCCGGAGGCGAGTTTGGGTGTCATGTTTTTAGATCTAAAGGGTTATGTTCGGCGTGGGTCTTACGCACCTGGCACGAGCAGTGGGTCTCGACCCCTGCTCAAAACAAGCTGCGGTCCATCAGGGACGGTGTGTCGCGATGGCCCTCTTCTATACGAAAGTCTAGAAGAGAGGAGGTCATCGTGACGAGACTCCGCGTCGGGCATACTTCATTGACCCATAGTTTTTTACTAAGAGGGGATCCACCTCCAGTGTGTGTGTTTTGTGATACTCCCCTTAGTGTGCATCACATTTTGGTGGAGTGTCGCAAACTAGCCCCTATCCGTCTGGCTCTTGATTTTAAAGGTGACTTACGTTTTTTATTACGCGATAGTGCGGATGGAGTTATTTGTTTACTCCGTTTTATACGCCAGGCGGATCTTTTTAATGCCATTTGAGTCACTTTTATAAAGTGGCTCTTTTGGATATTATCTCATATTGAGATCTTTTTAACGGTTTTATTACAATTTAACATGTTGTTTTGTCTTTTTAACGTATTATCATTTTAACAGGTTTTGTCTTTTTAACGTGTTATATTTTAATATGTTTGTTTTGTCTTTTTATTGGAGTGATACACTTGTGGTTTTTTTTTAGCAGGTGTATCACTTAATTTATACCAAGAGTCCATTTGAGCACTCCTATGGAGTGTCTCAGATGGTGAATGTTTTATCTCTTTCCCCTATGGGGATTTTATTATGTTGTTAATATATTTCAAGGCCCTAATGACCTAGATGTGTCGATGGGCCTTTAAACCATAATAATAATAATAATAATAATAAAAACAGCCGACCTGAAACAAGGACCATTATCACTAAGAATAGTGCGAGGGGCCCCGAAAAAAGTCCATAAACGTCTACCACAGCGCATTCACAGTGGTGGTCGCCATCATGTCTCGAAGGCGTATCAAGAATACAGATTTTAAAAAGGCATCAACAAGCACCAGTATACAAGAGTTTACCTGTGAAGAACGGGTGATAGGATCTATATAATCGACAAAGACTTTATCTCAAGGACGTTGAGTGACATCGGTCGAATGAATCCCAATGCGGGAGTTTTCCGCTGGTTTAGCCTTTTGACAGTCATCACAACGGCTAACCCAAGATTTAACATCATTATATAAGCCAGGCAAAAAAAAAAAAAACTATGAGAATTTTTGCGGACTGTTTTCAGAACACCCAAGGGACCTCCAAAAGCGGAGTTGTGAAAATATTTTAACAACATAGAGCGAATAGCAAGGGGAACTACGATCTTTCTACTCTTTCCTCTGTTATTATAAACAACTAATAAACCTTTAAACACTCCAAAGTATCCAACCTTCTTACCTCTCTGAATCTTTTCCACAATGCCCCTACACCATGGGTCATTTTCTTGATGATCTTTAATGGACACAAAAGATTCAGGGATGGACTGGATAACACAACTGTTGTCACTAACCTCCTCAGAACCTATAAGATTCAGGTCTTCAGCCATGCTTGATAACTCATCAGTGGTCACATTAGGTTTACCAAAAATATGGTGTGTGGGGAATTTAAGAGGGACAACCTCCACACCCATCTGCTTATCTTTCCCAATTGCTTAGGATGCCGCCATATCCAAGTAAGAGCCATATTCTCGGTATATAGCTCACACTCTCTTTGCTTCAGGTAGTTGGCAAACCGCTCGACACCGAAGACACAGGCAAGACATTCTTTTTCATAGGAGCTGTACCTCCATTCGGCGTCGGTAAGCGTTCGACTGGCAAAGGCAACCGGTCAAACACCCTCTGATGACCTCTGGGACAATACAGCCCCCAGAGCTACGGACAACCCATTAACACGCAGCAAAAAGGGGCTAGAAAAACCAGGCATCCACAGTACCTCAGGAGAGATACGCTTCTGTTTGGGGGTACTAAAGGCCCTGAATTGAACTTCACCCCAACACAAAACATAGCTTCCTTTTTTTGAGCGAGTTGAGGGGCGCGGCAATATCAGAAAACATAGGGATGAATCAAAGAGTAATAAGCACACATGCCAAACACCTTTGAGATTCTTAGGGCGGGGGGTAATCAATGATGGGTTTAATCCTCTCGGGATTAATGAGCAAATTCCCAGAAGAGATAACATAACCCAAATATTTAATAGAGGGTTTAGCCCACACAACCTTATCAGGACTCACAGTTAACCCAACCTTACGCAAGCGACTTAGCACGCTCTCGAGATGGCCAATGTGATCCTCAATGCTGTTACTATAGACACAAATGTCATCAAGATAGTTAAACATATACTTATGTTTAAGATCTGAAAGAACGTGGTCGGGGACGCGACTCAGTCAGAGAACATTGTAAGAAGCTAGCATTAAGATCAATAACACTAAACACGTTAGCTCTACCAAGATGCTGAAAAGCGGATTCTTTGGTCAGCATAGGATAGGGGTCAAATTGGATATTTTTGATGATCTTATGGTAGTTGCCAATTAACCTATGTCCTTCACCCTTCTTTGAGATAATGAAAGCAGGATTGACATACAAAGATTTGTAGGGGCGAATTACATCTTTGATTTCAAGATCATAAATAAGTTGCCGAAAGATCTCCATTTTAGGGGGGAGGGTGGGGGGCACAAGAATAATGTCCAGATCTAACAGGAATATCATTCTCCACTATAATATTATATGGCATTATATCACATTTCCCTAACCTAGTAGTGATAACATCCGGGACTTTCCCAATAACCTTTTTAACGGCTTCCTCATACTTATTAAAATAAACGGAAGAAAGACTGGTAGGAATATCACACATGGGAATTTTAACTCCAGGAGAGAATTAAAAATACAATTCTCTACGTGATAGGTTCAACGTAGCTCCCGTCTGCGACAGGAAGTCATTTCCCAATATGACCTCATAGGGAATAGAAGGAACACAATACATGTTCTTTTCCATGAAAAACCCCATATCTTTACGGATAAGGTAACCTTTTTTTTTTATCAACAACCAACAAACTACCATTTCCCACTACAAATGGTTTATGTTCAATCATTTCCATTTGATAGTTACTATTTCCCTCAATAGTTTTTTGAGCAACTCAAGACTGATAAAGGACCCACAAGACCCTGAATCTAACAACACATACCCCGAATAGGAACCTAAGGACATTTGTACTACAGGTGGATGAGGGAGGTGACTCCTACTCTGACGCGAAGTTAGATCTCCACTGACACCACGCGTTACAAGTTTCCCGATTGGCACTGGCGCTGATAATGCCCCAGTAGACGGCAGCGGAAACATCTAACTTTAGACAAGTCTGGGAGAAGACTGAGCTTACTTCGAAAGTTAGAGGGATTTCTCTGATTTACCTGAGGAGGGTGCCTACATTGTCTGAGCACGACGAAGGAAGGGGGTGGTAAATTTCCCACATAAGTACGTCTCATATAATTACAAGCCGGATAAGTCTCCAAATACTCCTTCTCAGCTTGTAATGACCCCTCGATATTTGAAGCTAAGCTATATAACTCAGAGAGGGTGCTAGGCTTATAAGCACAAACAAAATGCCTACGAGTAAGAGAGGAAACATTCTCAAAAATAAATTCTACAATTTCCCCTTCAGAAAGATTCAGATTCAAAATACCCGCTGCTTCGGAAACGGCAAGTATATATAATTTAAGGGATTCGTTGGGAATTTGAAAACGGCGCACAAAAACATTGCTAAGTCTTTCCCTTTCCCTCCTATTTACTAGGGTTTCCAAAGCTCTATCCTTAACCGTAGTCCATGGGAGACCCAATTGAATACCCTGAGATATAATATGCGTTAAAAACCCTGGCGTCTTCCCAATGCACAAGGTCAGAAACTCGGGTCTCCTATAAGTTTCAGCTTGTTTACTCTATCTACCGCTAAAAGAAACTGAAATAATTCAGCGCTAGACTGACCGTCACATGTAACGATATCTTTCAAACATTCCTTTAACACATTATATTGAATCTTGGAGGTAGTACGTGGTAAACTTTAAAAATTCGGGGGAGGGGGGGTTGTTCTCCCTTCTCATGTTTATTCTCTACACATAAGATTTCCTTTCCCCGATTTAAGGGTGGCTAACTCATACCAGAGCCAGATTCAATAGAGTGAGGATCGCTGGAATTACTAAGTTGTTGAGAGAGTAGCGCTCGCAACTGGCTAACGTTGGCTTAAGGGGGGGGGGGAGCTAGGGGGGAGTTTACAGGATATTTCGGATCCTGAGGAGATGTATTTTAGGATGACAAAGGAAGAATTTCAGTTCTTACATGATCTTATAAAGGAGAATATAGTAACCAAAAACACTCAGATGCGAGAAGCCGTCACTACTGAAGAAAAGCTTGCAGTGTGTTTAAGGTGAGTGAAATGACAAAATAAGGATTTTTAAAATTTTGTTTATTTAAGTTTTACAGAAAGGATCAAGTAGGTAAATATTTTTATGAGCGAAGATCAGAGTTTTCTTATAGCACATTTTTTCTCTATCAAATTGAAAAACTACTCAATATGATCAATATTGATGAAGTCCTGAAATATATTGGGGTGAGCTTATTTGAGGTGCCAAATACTCACTGTTGTTTGGATCATTTGCAAGAAACAGAGTATATACTCCAGTTCCTGACGAGCACGAAGCTGCAGACGCAGTAGAAATTGGGCGTGGAGAGAACGATGTTTCACTGGATGTGGAATTGTGGATGCGGGGGAAGATGATTTTCGATACTGTGCTTGCTCACCCACTACAATTTGCATTTGAAGGACAGCCTGGCCTACCTGTAATTTAACTTTAGCCAGTTCTAGAGGAGGAAGTGTCTTTGCAATTTTTGCTAAACTCAGAAAAAACATATGTGTCATCTAAGTCAAGGCTTGATATTTTTCTTTCTTCATGTCCGATTCTTCTCAAAGTTGAATTTTCCCTAATAATTTTCACCATTTTATGAATATTGTTGTTTCCTCCATCTCGCTTTTTTTTCTTTTATTAGCAGTATTTTGAAATTTTACATGTGTTTCATTTGGAACGTTTGAAGATGAAATATGATCTTCCTGTTAAGTTTGAGGAGTGTCTTGACTGGGTGGAACTTCATCATTCATATCATCTCCTGATCTGTGATTAGTGCTTGTTTCTGGGCTATAAACCACCTTGCTTTGTTAAGGCCTTCGACGCTTTTTTAATATTATTCTTTTCGGTGGTCTCTCGCTGGTCCTTCTTCAAGGCACCAGTGGGACTCGCCTTTACGGCCTCACCTGTTTCGCCACTCATCCCGGCCTCTGGAGGCCCAGAGCCGAGAGTGAGCTACTCAACAGTGGCCGCATGCAATTTATTTCCCCGAGGAGGGCTCGGGGGAGTTCCTCGAGGAGTGCTCGGGTGTACAGGTGGTGGAGGGGTATGTTGTGAGGGTGTCGCCCCTTGTTTTATATTTTGCATCACCATAGTTGATGCTGTTTTTTTTGTTATTATTATTATTATTATTATATTATTATTGTGGTTTAGAGGCCCATCGACACATCGAGGTCATTAGGGCCTTGAAATATATTTAAAACATATTAAAGTCCCCATAGGGGAGAGAAATAATCATTCACCACCTGAGACACTCCATAGGAGTGCTCAAATGGGCTCAAAGTACAATTGAGTGAAACACCTGCTAAAAAAAACCACTGGTGTATCACTCTAATAAAAAACAAAAAAACATATTAAAACAATATATTAGTTAAAAAGACAAAACTAACATGTTAATATAATTATTTTATTAAAGTTTGTTAAAATGGATAAAACGACAAGACAAACACATTAAAGTATACTAAAATGATAAAAAGGTCTCAATATGAGATAAAATCCAGTTGAGCCACTTTATAAAAGTGACTCAAATGGCACTAAAAAGATTCGCCTGGCGTATAAAATGGAGTAAACAAATAACTCCTTCAGCGCTGTCGCGTAATAAAAAACGAAGGTCACCTTTAAAATCAAGGGCCAGGCGAATAGGGGCATATCTGCGACACTCCACCAAAATGTGGTGCACACTAAGGGGAGCATCGCAAAATTCACACACTGGAGGTGGATCCCCTCTGAGTAAAAATCCGTGGGTTAGAAATGTATGCCCGACGCGGAGTCTCGTCACGATGACCTCCTCTCTCCTAGACTTTCGTATAGAAGAGTGCCATCGCGACACACCGTCCCTGATGGACCGCAGCTTGTTCTGAGCAGGGGTCGAAACCCACTGCTCGTGCCAGGTGCGTAACACTCCACGCCGAACATAACCCTTAAGATCTAAAAACATGACACCCAGACTCGCCTCCGGAGGCAAGCTCGCTGCCTCCTTGGCTGCCTGTTCCGCCAGTTCATTCCCTGGAAGACCAGCGTGACCAGGAATCCAGCAAAAGGCGAGCCGGGTGCTTAATGAATCAATTTTTAAAATTTGTTCATGTATCATCTGCACGAGGGGATTCCAGGAATAAAGTGTGGACAATGCCAACAGAGCACTCATGGAATCCGTGCAGATGAGAACAGAACGGTGACTATTTCGATATATAAAACACAAAGATTTAAAAATGGCATACAATTCAGCCGTAAAAACACTGGTTTCTTTAGGTAAACCAAATTTAAAATTAGATCCTTCCACAACAAAAGCACATCCCACCCACAACAAAAGCACATCCCACGGAGGCTCCAGATTTAGAGCCATCAGTGTAAATTCGCTCAAATCCGTGAAAGCGAGTGGAGAGGAGCTCATTAAAGGTCCTCTCATATACAAAGTTTGGGGTGGTCGCTTTAGGGAACTTGGCAAGATCAAAATGGCATTTCGGAGGGCGTATTTTCCAGGGAGAAACTCGACCTGGTGATATGGGGATAGCCTTTGGCAGCACTATCCCACACGTGTCGAAAACCGATAGCATCCGGATCCCAACTGGCCTTGTATTACGCCATTTGGTTGTATACAAGACACGGTTAGGGGGATGAAAAACAAGGCGATAGGCAACATGCTCTGGCATGCAGTGCAGTTTAGACACATAAGATGCCAGAAGATAGGACCGCCGGTAAGAAAGAGGGGGCTCACCGGCGTCGGCACAGATGCTGACGACTGGATTGGTACGAAAAGAACCAGTAGCCAGTCGAATGCCAGCATGGTGGACGCTATCGAGCATCTTTAACGCCGAGGGTCTAGCGGAACCATAAACAAAACTGCCGTAATCAAGTTTTGATCTCAGCAAGTCTCTATAGAGGCGCATAACGGTTTCCCTATCCGCACCCCAGTACCGACCGCTAACCACTTTGAGCAGGTTTAGTGCTTTTATTGACCTCGCTTTCAAGTCTTTGATGTGGGGGATCCAAGTTAATTTAAAATCAAATAAAAGTCCCAGAAACTTTACGGTTTCTGAGACTGGAAGAACGGCGTGGTTCATTAAAATATTGGGGGCTGGCTGTATTCCGCGTAATCTATGGAAGTGGACGACCGTCGTTTTGGCTGCAGAGAAGCGAAAGCCATTACGCGATTCCCACGACCAAAGATTGTTAACACTCAGTTGTATCTGTCGTTCAGCCCTGTGGAGACTTGACGAACTGCAATAAATTGCGTAGTCATCCACAAAGAGGCATGAACGAACAGGTGAGCGCACGTTATCCACAATACTATATATCGCGATAGCGAACAACGTACAGCTCAGAATACTACCCTGAGGCACCCCATTTTCTTGAATAAAATCCTCGGATAAGGTGTTATTTAACCTTACCCGAAAGTGTCTATTCCGACATAAAATTAGATATAAAAGAAGGAAGGTTTCCTCGAAACCCCCAATTAAAAAGTTTTCAAATGCCGTACCGCCAGGTGGTGTCGTACGCTTTCTCCAGATCGAAAAAAACAGCCAGAAGGTGCTGCTTATGGAGAAAAGCGTCACGGAGAGCCGTCTCTAGGCGGGCATGATGATCCACTGTAGCTCGGTTCCGGCGAAAACCATATTGAATATTAGATAGCAGATTGCGGGATTCTAAATACCATATAAGTCGTTTATTAATAATTTTTTCCAGTATTTTACATACACAACTAGTTAAAGCTATCGGTCGATAACTAGTTGGCTCTAATTTTTCTTTGCCACTTTTATATAACGGGATAACGATTGCTTGCCTCCAAAGTGATGGGAAATATGAGATTCCCAGACACTATTGAAAAGGTCCAGAAGATATGCGTGTCCGGCAGGGGGCAGCTGCCGCAACATTTCATAGTGGATATCATCTGGACCGGAAGCTGTGTTACCTGCCTGGGAGAGGGCATAGGTCAGTTCATCTTGCGTAAAGGGGGTTATAATCCTCCCCCCGACTTGGACCAAAATCAATAGTACGGCGCTCGATGCTCCTCTTATGCACCGCGAACTCGTTAGAGTAGTTCGCAGTGCTAGAAATAGCGGCGAACATCGAGCCCAATACATTGGCGACCTCCATAGGGGGGGAGACAAGTGAACCGTTAGACATGTGCGGGTATATTATTCATGGTATTTTTGCTACTACGTACTTTACGAATGTGATCCCAAACCTTGGTTGTGGGAGTGGAAATAGTAAGGGTAGAAATAAACTGTCTCCAAGACTCTCTTCTGCTTTCTCGAATGATACGGCGAGCTCTAGCACGTAGAATCCGGAATGACTCCAGATTCTCCGAAGTTGGACGTCGATGAAAGAGACGTAGGGCCCTTCGACTGTTAGAAATAGCCAGCCGGCACTCCTCGTTCCATCAGGGAACAGGACGGTGGCGCGGGTTTGGCGAGGATTTTGGGATGGATGCCCTTGCCGCCGCTATGACCGTCAAAGTAAATTGCCCAGCCTTAACATCGACGTCGGGAGAATGGGGTTCGTCGAATATGGCGAGCTCGCGGAATGTATGCCAGTTAGCACGTTTTAGAACCCATTGAGGGAACCTAGCTGTACTGGGAGGATCTTTAATTTGTGAAAGCAGAATGGGAAAGTGATCACTGCCACATAGGTCCGAGTGAACCTCCCAAAGGAAGTGAGCAGCAATCCCGGGGCTAAATAGGCCTAAGTCGATGGCAGAGGATACACCATTAAAGGTGGAGAAGTGTGTCTGGGTCTCGGTGTTCATTAACACCAGGTTTCCCGAGACAAGAATATCCTCTACCATCCTCCCGCGGGTGTCTGTAAAATTAGACCCCCACACCAGGTTATGCGCGTTAAAGTCCCCCAAGATGATATAGATCGTGGGAAGTTGTATAAAGAGGGCCTCTAGATCCTCTTAGAAACCCGTTCACCTGGTGAGAGGTAAATGCAGCATACGGTCACCTCCATAGGAAGGGAGGCCTGACAGCAATCACTTGGAGATCAGAAACAATATTAATATTCTTATGATATATGTTGCTACGTGCAATAAGCCACACCTCCACTATCCCGATCAAAGAAAGGCTTGTCGGTACGATACACATCGTACCCACTTAGCATCGGGTTGTCAGTTGGGCGGAAGTGGGTCTCCTGCAAACACAAGATGGGAGGATGCAGGGAAGAAATTAGTAGTTTAATTTCCTCTACACGAGCATAGAAACCCCTACAATTCCATTGTAGTAGCGACATAAATTATTAGTATGAAATTTAGTTATCCTCGCAATCCATTTCACTATCCTTTAAGAATAAAAATTTGTTGAGGTCCTTTTTAGGCCCTCTTGCCTTTCCCAGTCTCTCCTGTACCTCCCGCTTCAGAGAGGCTTCGTTTTATTTTGGGGAGACTGTGTATTCAGATTCTTGTTCGAAGGCTTTAAGGCCTTCGACGCTTTTTTAATAAAAAATTTTCGGCGGTCTCTCGCTGGTCCTTCTTCAAGGCACCAGTGGGACTCGCCTTAGCGGCCTCACATGTTCCCCGACTCGTCCCCACCTCCGGAAGTCCAGAGGTGGGTGTGAGAGGCTCAACAACGGCCGCCCTTGTTTTAATGCCCCGAGGCATGCCCGGGGGGGTTTCCCGAGGCGGGCTCGGGGGTGGGTTCCCCGAGGTGGGCTCGGGGGAGTTCCTCGAGGAGTCTCCTCGGTGGTATAGGTGGAGGAGACGATCGTTGTGGCGGTTTGGCCGCCTCCATTAAAAATTTAGGCGCCACAGAAGTTGGCGCGGAATCAACATAAATGTCTCGAGAAGAGACCAATGGCACTGGTCGCGTTGGCTCCTTAGCAAGATTAACTGCGCAATGGCAGTTGGAACAGTTTATATTTTGACTGACAATCCGGCTATATAAAGTTTGAAATACCGAGCTTGACTTGATACGTATTCCTTGCGTGCCTGGGCATATGAGATCTTCTTTTCAGATTGTATCTCCAGGACTTTCTTCTCTACCTTCCATTTTGGACAGGCCCGAGACCAGGCGGAATGCGGACCCTTGCAGTTGACGCAGTATTTAGCAGACTCGCATGGTGTTTCGTGAGCCTCCTGTCCACAATCCGCACAGGTTGGCTTACCACGGCATCGCAGCTTCGTATGCCCAAATTCCTGGCACTGAAAACAGCGCCGAGGGTTAGGGACATACGGCCGGACCCAGTGCACGTGAAGCCTGCTCGGACCTCCTTCGGAAGGGTAGGAGTCGCAAATGTGAGGATATACGTATCCGTCTTCTTTTCTTGTCCATTCTTTTTTGTGACAATACGGTACACTTCGGTGACATTCTGGGGGAAAGTTCCTCACAGATCTCCTCAATATTTACGCAATCGAGGTCATAACAAGTGACCACTCCCTTGCAAACATTGAGGAACCTGTGGGGCTCCACCTTCACCTGTATATTTACCGTATTACTCAACGGTATTTCGGAGATCGCCATAATATTTGAGGATTGTGTGTCGGTCATAGTCTGAATCATAATGGTGCCATCGCGCAGTTTCCTTATTAAAACGTCAGATTTTGCTGCTCCATTTATCACTCTTTCGAGGATAAATGGGCTGACACGTTTCAGATCTTCACTTTCATCTACTCGAGACATCACCAGGAAGTGGGGCTGGGGCCTCACCACTTCCTGGATTTTCATCAAAACAGGGCTGGACGGCCTTACCCGTTTCCGCCTCTTATCATTATACGGCCCTGTGAGGGGCCGGGCAGTAAGATGCCAGCAGAACTTGGCAGTACGGTGCCAGCGGACAGTAAGGTGTCAGCTGTGACAAGAGACTCAATCATGAGTGGGAGGACAACCTGCAAAAGTACTCGGATCGTAGACCCAGGTTGATCCCAGTTGGGTCTACCACATAGGGCCCTGTTAACTCTTCCGACGAGAGGCTCCATAAGTCGCTAGACATGACAACCTTCATATGGAGCATCGCCGGAAGAGAGGTCACCGCAGCAAGTGTATGCAGGAAAGTGCTAATTTTACGTCCGGGACCCTCATGAACGCAACCGGTCTTTTCTCAAGGTAGGGTACCCGGTTGTCATCCCTAAGGCCCTTCTACCAAGATATTACAACCAGCGCACTTTCATTCGGGAGCTCAAGGCAGTTGGTATCCAATAATAAACAGAGAAGAGCCGTGTTAGTTCCCAAGGTCGTCAACGGAAAGGCCAACAAATTGAGGTTCTTTGACGGGTACGGAAGATAAGAAGGAGACGGCATAATACTGTCGGACATCCACGGTTGGGAGCGGGATACTGCAAGATATACTGGCACAATTAAGGGAAGATTCTGATCCGCTGGATACATTTGGTAACAGAATGAAGTGACCTATGGTTAATCGGACACATAGCACAAATACCAACACACGTAGGTAAAAAGACATTTTGGGAGGATATGTTCGGTTTTTTGTTGAGTCTCGAATAGAGACGAGTGGCACAGGCCGTGTAGGAGTCTTTGCAATATAATTTCGCAGTGGCAGTTAGGGCAATTTATATTTTGGCTAAAAATTTGGCTGTAGGAACTTTGAAATACCGGAGCTTGTAGTGCAGTATACTCTTTGCGTGCCTGGCTATAAGGGATCTTCTTTTCTGTTTGGATCTCCAGGACTTTTTTCTCTACTTTCCAATTCGGACAGGACCGAGACCAGGCGGAATGCGGACCCTTGCAATTAATGCAGAATTTAGGAGACTCGCATGGTTGTTCGTGAGTCCCCTGTCCACAATCTGCACAGGTTGGCTTACCACGGCATCGCAGCTTCGTATGCCCAAATTCCTGGCACTGAAAACTGCGCCGAGGGGTGGGGACATACGGTCGGACCCTAAGCACGTGGAAGCCAGCTCGGACCTCCTTTGGTAAGGAAGGAGTGGCAAATGTTAGGTTATAACTGTCAGTATTCTTCACTACATCGTTCCTTTTGATGGTAATCCTATATACTTCGGTGACATGTTGAGGGGATAGCTCCTCACAAATGTCCTCAACGCTTACGCAGTCGAGGTCATAGCAAGTGACCACTCCCTTGCAAACATTGAGGAACCTTATTCAAGGGGCTCAACGTTATTGTAGTTATTGCCATTATTTTTGCTGTCTGAAGGTCATTTTCAGTCTGGATCATTATTGTGCCATCGCGCAGTTTTCTAATTGAAACCCCAGACTCGGCAGCTCCACTTTCACGTTTTCGAGGACAAATGAGCTGACACGCCTGAGGTTCTCATTTTCGTCTGTTTGAGACATTACCAGGAAGCGGGGCTGGGGCCTCACCACTTCCTGGATTTTTTCAATTAAAGGGCTGGACGGTCTTACCCGTTTCCGCCTCTTATCTATATTATGACCCTGCGAGGGCCGGGCAGTGAGTTGCCAGCAGTGTTTGGCAGTACGGTGCCAGCGGCGACAATATTGTCGGACATGCCGTGATTGGGGACAACCTATACAATACTCGGATCGTAGACCCAGGTGACCCAAGTTGGTTCCCCTTCGCATAGAGCATCGCCGAGAGAGAGGTCATCGCAGCAAGTGGGTGTAGGAAAGTGCGAATTTTACGTCCGGGCCCTCATGAACCCAACCGATCTTTTCCCAAAGTAGGGTACCCGGTTTTTGTCATCCCTAAGGCCCTTCTACTAAGGTATTGCAACCGGCGCACTTTCATTCTGGAGCTCAAAGCAGTGGTATCCAATAATAAACATAGAAGAGCCGGGTTAATAGCCAAGGTCGTCAACGGAAAGGCCAAACGCTTCCGTGCAAGATGAACGGCAGGGGGAAGGGAAGGAAGAAGTAAGGTAAGTAATAGAAGGGAGAAGAAGGAAGGAGAGAGAGAAAGAAGTAGAAAAAGGAGGAAGGAAAGATATAGGAAAGGTTTGTCCTGCACGAGGTACGTCCTGCACAGAATCCTCCCCTTTTAGTCGCCTCTTACGACAAGCAGGGGTTACTGCGGGACTATTCTAAACCCCGTCTAGCAGGGGGGGAAAGATAGTTAGAAGTGTTTGTGAAACTATATGGCAAATATCGCGTCCTCTTTTTATGCCAAATGAAGACGTTCGGAAAGCTTCTGCAGAAAAATTCCGGGATCTTTGGCAGTTCCCAAATTGTTTGGCAGCAATTGATGGAAGCACATCGCTATTCAGTGCCCAATTGGTGGAGGGTCAAAATACTTCAACTACAAAGGTTTTTCATTCGCTAGTTTTCCTTGCACTAGTTGATGCTGAGTATAGATTCATTGCTGTAGATGTAGACGCATCTGGTAAGAACAGTGATGGTAACGTTTTTTTAAAATCTGTGATTGGGAAAAAATTCAAAGATAAGACATTGAACATTCCACCACAAACATTATTGGTTGAAAATTCTGTTCCATTGCCATATGTAATAGTTGGAGATGAGGCTTTTCCCCTCAAAACATATTTACTTAGACCATACAGCAGACACCACCTAAGAGGGACGAAGGATAAAAGGTCTACAACTATCGTTTGTCACGGACTCGACGGGTCGTTGAAAATGCATTTGGTATTATAGCTTCCCGGTGGAGAGTTATTCGTCGGCCTTTGGAAGTACAACCAGAAATTGTCGATAAACTGGTGCTGGCATCATGTTGCCTCCATAACATGCTCTGCAAAGAACACAATCCCCCTGATGAAATTGAGCAACTACGTCCGAGGACTTCTGCTCTACCCTTAGAGGCAACAGATGTTAGAGAGTACTTCACAGATTATTTCAATTCACCTGTTGGCTCAGTACCATGGCAATTACCCACGATCTGACGAGGACTTCACTCACCATGATAATCATACTAGGATAATATATCAAAACGTTTCCTCTCTAGTTTGTACTTAGTTAATGGACAGTGGAAAAAAAGCATTCTACATGAACAGTTTTTCTTTTTTTAAGCTTCCAGCTGTTTTTCTCAAAAAATATGTGAAATACGAAAAAATCTTAATAAAAGTCATTTGGTTAGGGGGGGGAACAGCATTATTAATTTTTTTTATTGGTGGACGTTTTAAAAGTTATGCGGGGTGGTAATCCACATGTCGACATCGGGGTGCTGGGCATGCGTGCTGGTTTAATCTCTTCTGTGTCCGCGCAAGCGCAGTGAGGACCGGCCAGGTATCGTTTGCTGGAGCCATTATAATGTTAGCGAGGAATTGTCATACTCTTCCAGGTAAGTCTGGGTTCAGGTTGAGGTTTATTATATCTTTAAAATTTAAAAAAATAGTGTTATGGACCGTGCAGATTTTACAAAGAGACAGGAGATTATGAAAAAAATAATAGAATTAAACAAAGTGTCGGAAATGAGATAGTTCTTATTGGTCCGTTAGGAGCGGTAAATGTCATCTTTTAAACTGAAGCAAATCAGGTGTACCAACAAAATTTAATTTTACTAATTAAAAAATTATATTTAACACACAATTTAATTGAACTTTATTACACGAGCTATTCTTCTGAAGGTTTGACCGAAGCCGTCTCTCGCTGACTCTCAAATGCGGAGTCCAAATGTGAAGTTGAAGTACGAAGTGAAGTATTCAGGTCTGTAAGCTAGGTGTTATATACCAGCTGAATCGACACGCTAGGAGAGCAGGGAGGCGTAGCCTTCCATCATGTTCTCCAAAGGCTTAGAAGGATTATGGGCCACGGAGAACGTTGTATAGCTGGGTGACGTCACATGCGCTCAGATGAGCTTGAACCCAATGCTCTCCGAGCAGTCAGCTGTTGAGTGTCGAGTAGGACGGAGTCGAAAGGAGATGAGTGCTCCCCCGTGTTATTCTTTCAACACCGGTCTCGTCCAATGGAATGATATGTAACATAATTATGTTGGTTATATTTCATGTTTTATTTAATCACAATTCAAACCGTGCAGTTGTATGGGCTAGGACTAATAAGCTCGTTACAAATCTAGCTCGGTGCTTTTTTTCCTCTTTTTTTTCTCGTTGGTAAGAGTAACTTTGGAACTGTTGTCCGAGTCAGGGGGAGAATTCAGATCATCATCAGGCACAACAGAAATACATTGGTGTTTAGGAAGAGCAGGGTAAGATAAATCAACAAAAGGAAATTCACCATCGGTTTTATCATTGACAACAATACTTGCAGGGCTGGTTACATCTAGTGATGTATAATCACCTTGCCATCACGATACACCACCAGATGGTAAGGGTATATTTCACAGTGGTTGGTGTATGTGGTGTGGAGGGACATGTGAGCCTGGCACTCAACCATGGTTCTGTATATGTTACCACACGGGATCATAGTGAACTCTTGAAACCGTTGCCAGTTGTTACAAATGTGCTGTACGACACTGGCCCGCACTTGAGGCACCAGCGAGTCACTGCCGAACATGAAGTAAGATAGGGAATAGAAAAAACACTATCCGTCGCCCATCATGGGCACAGCACGGTGAGGTACCATCACATGGTCAATATCAATGAGCTCCATGTTTAATAATGTGTATTGGGAAAAGTAAAGGAAAATAGAGGTGACTATGAGAAATGATCAGTGTATTTTAAGTATGTGGGAGATGACACAAATACAAAATTTGTCAAAATAAGAATCGGTAGAAAGTATCAGCGACAAAATTTAATGGCAAAACAGTTTTGATATTGAAAGCATAGGGAAAAAAATCTCGAGAGTACAACTCCTTCCTATCTTAAAACCAAACTAAACTTTATTGAACGGTAGCCTAAAACAGAACTGACAGGGACACAAAATAAAAATAAAACTCCTTAAAACTTGTATACATGAACTCAAGGTAAACAGGTAATTAAAATGAGCTTTATTTATGTGAAAAGAATATCTTACAATGGAATACTAAAAATGAAAGTAAAACCTGGTAGCACAGCTATAATGTTGTGATAAAAGTGATCAGAAATAAAAGTAGGTATTTTTAAGTAGAAAATATATGGGAAAGTTAAATTGGAGGTTAAGAGAAAATAAAGCAAGAGAACAGGTTGACACAGGTGTACATTAGCGGAGTAGCGACTGGACTGAACCTGGAACGTAACTATTGCGTTGTAATAAAAATGACTCCGATATAAAAGTAGGTACAGTCAGTCATAAATATTCGTACACTTTTGTAAATTAAACTTTTTCCATTCTGATTTTTGTGTATACGTTTTTTATTTTTTTTTCAAATAAATATGTTTATCCATACGTGGATTAAGATAAAATAAAACCTTGTTTAAGAAACAAAAATTATGTAACAACTTCATATACGATGAAAAATAAATAAATTCAATTAAAACATGCAGTCAAAAGTATTCGTACACTAGGCTTTGACCGTTAATCCTTACATATTAAAAACAATAATTGGTAGATTTATTTCACACCTAAGTTCATTTCAAAACACTCGAAGATAAAGATTAGGGCAATGTTTATAAACAAAATAAGTGCAAATTACAATGGGACGGAAATCCAAGGAAACAACAGAGTTGGACGCTTACACAACGAATGCTGGTTGCGAAGGGAAATAGGAAAAATTGTTAACAGAACCCACATAACTGTTAAAGACAATTGGCCTACACGGGATAAGAAAAACTAATAAATGAGTTTAGACTTTAGGCCAATTTTAGACCTCTTAGGAGTAGAATTTTTCAAAAATCTTTCTTAGTGCACCTCTACAGTAAAAGAAGAATCACCTTGCAAAATGTCAGCTTCCTAGGCCTTGTTTTTGAGATACAGTGATCAGTCAATGAGTCAGTGCAGTGAGTGAATGGTATTTGGCTTTTATAGTTATAGACGATCCGCCTCAAGTGTGTGAATTTTGCGGAGCTCCTCTTAGTGTGTTTGGTGGAGTGTCGCAAGTATGCCCATATCCACCTGGCTCTTAATTTTAAAGGTGACCTTCGGTTTTTATTACTCAACAGCGCTGATGGAGTCATTTGTTTACTCAATTTTATACGCCAGGTGAAATTTTAAATTTTTATATGAGTCTCATTTTGTTATTGTTACATAATTAGGTCAATTTTTAACAATTTTAATATGTTTCAAAATGTTTGTATTACCTATATACGAGTAGGTTATTGTGTATATCTGCTCTTCACAGCAGGAATAAGATAATATTTTTTCTGACCCAATGGGGCCTTTACTTTATTTTTATAAACTTAATTATAAGGCACTATTAACCTCTATGTGTTGATAACGATTTATATGGTATTTAGAATCCCGCAATCTGCTATCTAATATTCAATGTGGTTTTCGCCGGAACCGATCTACAGTGGATCATCTTGTCCGTCTAGAGACGGATGTTCGTGACGCTTTTCTCCATAAGCAGCATCTTCTGGTTGTCTTCTTCGATCTGGAGAAAGCGTACGACACCACCTGGCGGTACGGCATTTTGAAAACACTTTTTAATTGGGGGTTTCGAGGTAGCCTTCCTTCTTTTATATCTAATTTTATGTCGGATAGACACTTCCGGGTAAGGTTGAATAACACCTTATCCGATGATTTTATTCAAGAAAATGGGGTGCCTCAGGGTAGTATTTTGAGCTGTACGTTGTTTGCTATCGCGATAAATAGTATTGTGGACAACGTGCGCTCACCTGTTCGTTCATGCCTTTTTGTGGATGACTACGTAATTTATCGCAGTTCGTTAAGTCTCCACAGGGCTGAACGACAGATACAACTGAGTGTTAACAATCTTTGGTCGTGGGAATCGCGTAATGGCTTTCGCTTCTCTGCAGCCAAAACGACGGTCGTCCACTTCCATAGATTACGCGGAATACAGCCAGCACCCAATATTTTAATGAACCACGCCGTTCTACCAGTCTCAGAAACCGTAAAGTTTCTGGGACTTTTATTTAATTTTAAATTAACTTGGATCCCCCACATCAAAGATCTGAAAGCGAGGTCTATAAAAGCACTAAACCTGCTCAAAGTGGTTAGCTGTCGGTCCTGGGGTGCAGATAGGGAAACCTTGATGCGCCTGTATAGGGCTTTGGTAAGATCTAAACTAGACTATGGCAGTTTTGTTTATGGTTCAGCTAGACCTTCGGCGTTAAAGATGCTAGATAGTGTCCACCATGCTGGCACTAGACTGGCTACCGGTGCTTTTCGTACCAGTCCAGTCGCCAGCATATGTGCCGACGCCGGTGAGCCCCCTCTCTCTTACCGGCGGTCCTATCTTCTGGCATCTTATGTGTCTAAACTGCACTGCATGCCAGAGCATGTTGCCTACCGCCCTGTTTTTCATCCCCCTAACCGTGTCTTGTATGAAACCAAATGGCGTAGTACAAGGCCGGTTGGGATCCGGATGCTATCGGTTTTCGACACGTGTGGGATAGCGCTGCCAAAGGCTATCCTCATATCACCAGGTCGAGTTTCTCCCTGGAAAATACGCCCTCCGAAATGCCATTTTGATCTTGCCAAGTTCCCTAAAGCGACCACCCCAAACTTTCTATATGTAAGGACCTATAATAAGCTCCTCTCCACTCGCTTTCACGGATTTGAGCGCATCTACACTGATAGCTCTAAATCTGGAGCCTCCGTGGGATGTGCTTTTGTTGTGGAAGGATCCAATTTTAAATTTGGTTTACCTAAAGAAACCAGTGTTTTTACGGCTGAATTATATGCCATTTTTAAATCTTTGTGTTTTGTTTACCGAAGTAGTCACCGTTCTGTTCTTATCTGCACGGATTCCATGAGTGCTCTGTTGGCATTGTCCACACTTTATTCCTGGAATCCCCTCGTGCAGATGATACATGAGCAAATTTTAAAAATTGATTCATTAAGCACCCGGCTCTCCTTTTGCTGGATTCCTGGTCACGCTGGTCTTCCAGGAAATGAGCTGGCGGACCAGGCAGCCAAGGAGGCAGCACGCCTGCCTCCGGAGGCGAGTTTGGGTGTCATGTTTTTAGACCTCAAGGGTTGTGTTTGGCGTGAGGTCTTACGCACCTGGCACGAGCAGTGGGTCTCGACCCCTGCTCAGAACAAGCTGCGGTCCATCAGGGATGGTGTGTCGCGGTGGCCCTCTTCTATACGAAAGTCTAGAAGAGAGGAGGTCATCGTGACGAGACTCCGCATCGGACACACTTCATTGACCCATGGGTTTTTATTGAGAGGGGACTTACCCCCAGTGTGTGAATTTTGCGATGCTCCCCTTAGTGTGTACCACATTTTGGTGGAGTGTCGCAGGTATGCCCCTATTCGCCTGGCCCTTGATTTTAAAGGTGACCTTCGTTTTTTATTACGCGGCAGCGCTGAAGGAGTTATTTGTTTACTCCATTTTATACGCCAGGCGAATCTTTTTAGTGCCATTTGAGTCACTTTTATAAAGTGGCTCATCTGGATTTTATCTCATATTGAGACATTTTTAACATTTTAGTATACTTTAATGTGTTTGTTTTGTCGTTTTATCCATTTTAATAAACTTTAATAAAACAATGATTTTAACATGTTAGTTTTGTCTTTTTAACTAATATATTGTTTTAATATGTTTGTTTTGTTTTTATTAGAGTGATACACCTGTGGGTTTTTTTAGCAGGTGTATCACTTAATTTATACTAAGAGCTCATTTGAGCTCTCCTATGGAGTGCCTCAGATGGTGAATGATTATCTCTCTCCCCTATGGGGATTTTATTATGTTTTAAATATATTTCAAGGCCCTAATGACCTTGATGTGTCGATGGGCCTTTAAACCACAATAATATTATTATTATTATTATTATTATTATTATTATGTGTTGATGGGCCTATGAACTCCTACAACTATGATAATTTATTTGATGGAACTTCCAATATTACTCCATTGTGAATGATTTTTTTATTAAAAGATTAAATCAAATCAAGAAAGTTAATCAACTTAAATAAAAAAGATTTTGAAATTTTCATTAATATTTAAGGATCCTATTATCCACCTAAAATCTAACAGCTGATTACACCAAGTAGTGTACTCTTTATTTCTCTGGCTATAACATTCAAACCTGAAGACACATTTAATTAGATCTCGCTGGAGTAACCCGAGAGCTTGCCGTAAAAGAGACAGTAAAGTGTTGCTAACAAGCAACCCTACATCGTCCAACACATCTCCTGCTAGAATGTTATTCTCGAGCATTCTCTAACAAGGTGGCATCACGGTACATCTGCTCTCTTACTCTCTTTGACTATTCTAGCTTTCAGGAGGATGGATTTTTTCTATTTGTATAATAATCGAATATAAGGGAACATCAATTTATATATCTTTTTCACCATGTCTTATTGCACTAGCGTAATTACCTTCATCCCACCTTATACTGGTAGATTAAAGTTTCACATTAAGTGCACCCGATCGTTATTCCAACTTCATCTAACCGTGACGCGGTATTCCAGTCGGTCATAACTGTGGGCTATAAAAATATGATGGTTTATTTTTGATAATAAGTAGTGGGAAAGTTTGAATTAGCTAAAAAATTGTATTGCTTTCCAAATATTTCTTGCTGATAACCTTTTTATAAAACACCCCCATAATAAATTTAATGGTCTTAAAAATGCATAAATATATAAAATTACTGTTGACCTATGTGTCTTTGGGACTATAAAACCCAATAATAATATATTGTTGTTCAAGAGGAATTGAATAGTATGTTAATATAATCGGTGCCCAACCCTTGTTAGCCACCGATGCCCGCTCCCCAGCTGCTCCAACAGACGCTTAGCATCGCCTTTCCCTGCCTGCAGATGTATTACCCAACTCTAGCCACTCCTCCACAATGTAGATTCGAAAAAAAAACTCACCTCGACTGGACTCGGATCTGATAAATGTTGATGATTAATTTACTCTCATGGTTTTAATACGATTCAAAATGGTGAAAGCTGTTCTACCGGTGCTGTTATAGTAGTTCGGTAACTACACTCCTATCTGTATCATTGTTTAAAACGTAACTCTCGCAATAGACTGGATTGCTGGTAACGGGGAGATAAGGATTTGAATCCCCGAGGTGTTTTTTATTTCTAAAAATTGTTTTCCACTCTACCTTCACGTAAATGTGAGAACTTTTCCTCTGAATTCTACCTTTCATATCCTTAGTATATTAATCTAACTAAATACGGATGTTCCGGACGGGTATTATGATACGATGCTCTGCCGACTCTGTGTCACCGTTCAATAACGTCGTTCGCACGGAAAGAGATCCCTAAAAGTTCCGCGGGAGCTTTTAGTTTGCTTGCGGGAGGGTTTATTCCCGCGGGGGAAAAAATTGTTCGAGTGAGTGACGCGAGGCACCTTGTTGAGATTGAAATGAGGACAAGTTACGCTTTGTTTTGGCACGGAGGGTTGATCGATACTTTACCACAAGGGTGGTTAAAAACGGTGTAAAAAATAGAGTTGACAAAGTTTTTTTCCAGAAGTTATGTACCGCCCCACTCTCATTCTATTTAGTTACGGCCACATTAGACTAAAGGAACTGATTGAATAAAATTCAAATACTTCATTAACCTGCAAATGTTTTACTTTTTCATATAAAGTAACAAACAGTGTTAAAACAACAGGTTGCATGGCCTTACAGGTCTTACTGAAGTGTAAACTTGTCTAGAAGAAGCCAATGAAATAAACAAAATAGATGTTATTATTTAAAGAAACTTTTCTAAATTATATACAAGCTTCTTATTCACCACAATGAATTAAGATCAAATTAAATCAAAAGGAGTAAAAGTTTAAATTACTAAATAATACAAAAATGGCAAAAAGCTTAATGAGCCTCTTTTAAATGGTTTAATACGCGTTAGATTCACACCAGTGAATAAACTAAACAGTTTTAAATTTAGGGAATAAATTTAAATTCAAAGTAACAAATTACAGACAAAACAGTATTAAATTTATTGAATAAATTTAAATTTGGCACCAGATATTTACCTTAAAACACAAAGGTTTGACTTCCCGACTAAACTCAAACCTTCGCGGGACAATTACCTTCGTCACTTTTAAAGAATTAAACAAAATTCCCACTTAAAATATTTATTATAAAACTATAAAAAGTTACGTTACAGAACTTGTAATTTTGCCTAAATGAATCTGCGAATATTAAAGTCAAAACCATATTAATCTACAGTAATTGTTACTTTAACATTAACTTCAAAGCAAAAAAAGTCTTCAAAACAACCAACAAAAGAAATTTAATATTTAACCTAAATATTGCAAAACATAAAAATAACCAAAAAAGGTGGCTCTCTCTCTTTAAACCAAGTAAATACAAAGATACTAGCGCCCAAGCGGCAACAGGAAGCTTTAAGTGCTTCATAACAGAATTTAAGCTTTGAGATTAAAGTTTTTAGAAAAACATTACTGATGCCTACCTAGACTGACAGATTTCCATAGCTAACTAAACCAAAATATTTTAAGAAATTCAAACCCATCGCAGCAATTTATATTTTACAGATTTAAACAAAGAAATTATTAGCCATCCTGGCTAGATAACGTCCTAGTCCTGAACAGGACTTCTCGTGGAAGTGATCAAAGTAATAGTCTTCGATATTGTCTGTGGTCCTTCGTTATATAGGTCTAGTTGCAGGATGGAAAGGTGGGAGTCCTCCTATGTTATTACGTCATCTGAAAACATCTGATGGAAAGGATTCGTTGTATTCATTACGTAGGTTGGGTTCTTGTTGTCTTGAACATCTGCCGCTGCTTTTGACTCACAAGACGAGCAGGTGTAAAGTTATGCTTGTTTGGTCACGTACGCCATCCAGGCGTTCAAAATGAGTGGTCTTCTAATAGTGCAGTACTGGCAAATCAGAGCATTACTGGCTTTCTCCGTTGGAACATCAGGGTGCCGCACAATTGAAGCGTGTTTTGGACATATCTTTATTCTAGCATTCGGGGCGAGCAGGCTGGACTTGCACGTCGGTCTACTACAGGCCTTTATACACGTGAGTAGAAACCTATGTATGACATAGTAAGATCGTGTTGTTTAATAATTCTGGAAGTTTATGAGTATAAGATTATTTGGGATAGTATTTTAGGCTGGCTGGTTCTATTTGTATGTCTATTGTAGGATGTCTATGAATATTAGCTTGTTTCGGGGCGGGTAGTAACATTGTCATATTAGCAGTCCACGCCAATGTTACAGTAACACGAACCCAGTGTGTTTAGTTGTGAAGTAGATTTAGACTGCAAATGATTGCACGTCTAATAAGGAAAAACCCGTTACCTAGTTTTCTGTCTTGTAATTACTTAACGTGTGTTGATAACAATAAAATCTAATATACAAAAGAAAAGGATTTTGTTGGTTAAAAGGAACTTATATTGTCTAAAGTAGTACTTCTCACAATTAATGGTATACACTACAATGTACAAATTTCACTTGATTTACGATAGTCTCGTATTCAGTGTGCGATTTATTTTACTTGTATTTAACTAAACATAATTGCACAGTCCATGACTAGCTTTCATTGCTTTTTCTTATCCCCCTTTATCACGTCTCGCAGCGTCTAAAAGAAAAGACTCGTTAACGGACGACCTACAACCTGCCATTGCTTTTCCTGTTCCCTCTCACTCCATGAGCTCTCTTCCACTAATCTACTTCTTCTTCTCATAACCAGAAGATCATAACCATCCTCCACCTTCTAACCAATAAACCCTTTTGACGGGCTGGGAGGCACACACCAAAGATTATCCCAACCCTCCCATAAAGCCATCTTGTGTGTGGACTTTGCGATATTCCCTTTAGTGTGTCATGTTGCATATATGCCCTTTAGTGTGAAAAGTTGCATATATGCCCTTATTCTCCTGGCGCTCCTTTTGAATTAAACTTCAGGTGAATTATTTAACGCCATTAAAGACCATCTTTGGCAAAGTGCCTCACTTGGTAATATTCCTTTACTGATTTTTTAAAATTATCTTTTAATACTTATGAATTTTTGTCTTGAGGATTGATATGTTATGTAAATGTATTATTGTATGGTCCATTCACGATATTTTCGCCTCATCTGACATTATTGTAAAGTACTAAAGGCGTCTCCAGAATTATATACCTCTAGAATATTTATTTTCACTTTAAACAGGGATGTGTTGGTTACTTTATTTATTAAATTGCAAAGAAAATTTAAAACGTGTTTGATTATGGTACAATAATTTTTGAGTAGTTATGACAATTTTAGCAAAGGCTCCAAGTTAGCGTGAACAATTTATATTTATTATTATTATTATTATTATTATTATTTTTTTTTTTTTTTTTTTTTTTTATAGTCCTGTCGACACATTGAGTTCATTAGGGCTTTGAACAATATAAAAACATAGTAAATTCCCCATGGGGGAGAGACATAATAACCAATTCTCCTGTCTGAATGGGCAGATGAAAGGACAACATAAAACAAAATCATACACATGTATATTAAAATTTGAATGAATTGTAAAAATAAATCTCAATCTGAGATACCCATTTGAACACTGCGTGAGAGTGCTAATATAGTCTGAAAGTACAAATTGAATGATACACCTACTAAAAAAGGTGTATTCACCGCATTAAAAAAAGAACAAACATATTAAAATATAAAATGTTAAAAAGACTAAACAAACTTATTAAGATATAAAAAGAAAAACAGACAGAACAAAATATAAAAAGTACACTAAAAATGTTTAAAAAAATCTCAATATAAGACAACCAAATGAGCCACTTTATAAAAGTGAGGTGAACTGGTGGTCTAGGGGTAAGGTGTCGGACTTCTGTGTTGGGGGTCCGGGGTTCAATCTTCGGTACCGGCACAGATTTATCTGATTGTCAAACCCTTCCTTCACCTCTGACAAGACTTGTATTAATCACAACTTGTGAATGTGTGGAATGCCAGACCTTCACCGTGGTTCGGATCCCGCGTTAAACTGTAGGGCCTCCATTTATCTCACAATCATCTTACCATTACACGTTAACCTAAGTGCATATAACCCGAACGGTTAGTAAGACGCGGTGCTAATAATAATAATAATAATAATAATAATAATATAAAAATGACTCATGGAATTTAAAAGATTCGCCTGGCGTATAAAACGGAGTAAACAATTAACTCCGTCAGCTCTATCGCGTAATAAGAGACGTAGGTAACCTTTAAAATCAAGAGCCAGGTGAATAGGGGCATACTTTTGTGACACCCCACCAAAATGTGATACCCACTCAGAGGAGCATCGCAAAATTCACATACTGGGGGTGGGTCCCCTCTCAGTAAAAACCCATGGGTCAATGATGTGTGTCCAACGCGGAGTCTCGTCACGATGACCTCCTCTCTTCTAGACTTTCGTATAGAAGAAGGCCAACACGACACACCGTCCCTGATGGACCGCAGCTTGATCTAAACTCACTGCTCGTGCCAGGTGCGTAAGACCCCACGCCGAACATATCCCTTTAGATCTAAAAACATGACACCCAGACTCGCCTCTGGAGGCAGGCGTGCTGCCTCTTTGGCTGCCTGGTGCGCCAGTTCATTTCCTGGAAGACCAGCGTGACCAGGAATCCAGCAGAAGGCAAGCCGGGTGCTTAGTGAATCGATTTTTAAAATTTGCTCATTCATCATCTGCACGAGAGGATTCCAGGAGTAGAGTGTGGACAATGCCAACAGAGCACTCATGGAATCCGTGCAGATGAGAACAGAACGCTGGCACGATATACAAAACATAATGATTTAAATATGGCGTACAATTCAACCGTAAAAACACTGGTTTCCTAAGGTAAACAAAATTTAAAATTGGATTCTTCCACAATAAAAGCACATCCCAGTTCCAGATATAGCCATCAGTGTATATTCGCTTAGATCCCCGAAAGCGAATAGAAAGAAGCTCGTTAAAGGTCCTCTCATATAGTAATAGGTGGAGTGGTCACTTTAGGGAACTTGGCAAGATGAAAATGGCAATGAGGTAGGCTATCTTCCATATTTTAATATTGCATATAATTTTTTATTTTATGTTTCCACCTATTTATTCTAACAGGTGAACTGTATATTTCGTTTCTCCCATACGGGGATTTTACTATCTTTTTTAAATTTCTAAAGGCCCAAATAATCTCACTGAGTTGAAGGGCTTCAAAACAATAATAATAATAATTCAAATGTTTGACCAATGATATCAACTGCAACCTCGTTAGTGATAGGAGCATTAAAGCGGCCTCGATGTTAAGGTATTTTGTCTACGTGTCTCACAACTTAGAACTGTTGGGTTTCAGCAGAAGCACATTTAATCTAAGTTCTAAACTCTAACGCATGGGTTGTAGTTAGTTATGTAACAATCGTTGAAAGGAAAGAACTAAGGAATGTCCAAGGTATTCTATTATGGCACATCTTTTATCTGCCTAAGCATATTTGCAGGAATTTATTATCCTCGTTGGAAGCGGGCAGCAAACTCCCTATCAAGTGATACACCTTAAAAGTAGGCATACATTTTCCGTCAAAGGTCTGTTTGGTACCAAAGGACGTCATTTGGAATGCACTATTGTATTTCTTTAAGGGGAATGGGCCATTGTAAAAAATGGTAAATCGCTCAAATGGCCTAATTTTAGGAAATATATTAGATGTAAGTTCATACTCCTCCCTAATACAGTTTTCCAACCTGATATAAGCTCATGCGAGGAATCAGACCTATCATTTGAGTAAAGGGAATCGTTGCGAGAGGTCTATGTCGCTTTTTCTTCCGTCATAGTTTAATTATCACGCGTATGGTTATTGTTGGACGAGGGGAAAGAAGGGGGAGTGGTTGTTTCACTTATTCTTCGTCTCCTTTCATGACAGTTTCCTCGGGTGCACTGATTTGAGCATAATACATCATGACTTCCGCGATCAAATATTATAACACCCCAAAACTTAACTCACAGTTTCTTCGCAACTATTTAGACTTTCACTGCCTTTTTTGAAGTTATACTTCTTTAGGCGCGTTATGAAAAAATGATGAGAGTGAAATTTTAAGATGCGCGCGCATCACTGTAACACAAAAGTAACAGGTTGAAGCTAAACCGCTCATAAGTCTCGAAAAAAAAAAGCTACCAACAAAATAGAAATAGAACCTCTGTTAGTCGCGCATGTTGGTACGCTCGTCACCTCTGATCACTGTTTTCATATATATAATATTTATCCACATGTTTCTAGTTTCTACATTCACAACACGTGTTTTAGTTTCATACAAGTGCAGATTATATATGTGCTAATAAATTATATTCAGTAGTGATTTAAATTGAATATTTTGATTAATATTATTTACTATTCATAAATATTAAAGAAAAAAATTGTGCTTATAGACTTTTTCAAGTGCTCCAATATAATTGAGGTTAACTATCCGTATGTATTATTTATTGATATAAATTAAAATATTATTATTTAACATAATTAATACTAAATATTATTAAATTATTATTGTTAAATATTTATTATTGGTTATTTAATATTTACAAAATAAATAAATAAAATTAATAAATCCTTTAATAAAAAAAATTGTGATAAAAATTTAAATCGAACATAAAATTAAAATATTAATTTTTAATATTTATAAAAATAAATGAACAAATTTAATGAAAACTTTTTGATAAAAATGAAAAGTGAATATTAAATTAAGAACATAATAAATATTTAAAAAATGAATAAACTTAAATTCAATTTTTGAATTTATTCCCCCCTGCGGGACGGGGTTTAGAATAGTCCCGCAGTAACCCCTGCTTGTCGTAAGAAGCGACTAAAAGGTGAGGCTTCTGTGCAGGACGTACCTCGTGTGGGACAAACCTATCCTATATCTTTCCTTTCACATCATTTTCTTCTTCCTTCACTTTCCACCTTTTTTTCACTCTTCCCCCTTCGCTTTATCTATCCTTACCTTTTTCTTCCTTTCCCCCACCGTTCATCCTGCACAGAGGCCTTTGGCCTTTCCGTTGACGACCTTGGCAACTAACCCGGCTATTCTCTGTTTATTATTGGATACCACTGCCTTGAGCTCCCGAATGAAAGTGCGCCGGTTGTAATATCTTGGTAGAAGGGCCTTAGGGATGACAATAACCGGGTACCCTACCTCGAGAAAAGACCGGTTGCGTTCACGAAGGCCCGGACGTAAAATTGGCACTTTCCTGCACCCACTTGCTGCGATGACCTCTCTCCTGGCGCAGCCCCACGCGAAGGTTGTCATGTCTAGCGTCGTGTGGGGTTTCCCGCCAGGAGGGTTAACAGGGCCTCATGTGGTAGAACCAACTTGGATCACCCTGGGTCTACGATCCGAGTATTGTGCAGGTTGTCCCCAAAAAAGGCATGGCCACCTCCATTGTCACCGCTGACACCTCACTGTCCGCTAGCAACGTACTGCCACACCCCGCTGGCAACTCACTGCCCGGCCCCTCACAGGGCCGTATTAATGATAAGAGCCGGAAACGGGTAAGGCCGTCCAGCCCTTTAACAGAAAAAGTCCAGGAAGTTGTGAGGCCCCAGCCCCGCTTCCTGGTAATGTCTCGAGTAGAGGAAAACGAAAGTCTTAAGCGAGTAAGCCCATTTATCCTCGAAAGAGTGATAAATGGTGCAGCACAGTCTGACGTATCAATAAGAAAACTGCGTGATGGCACTATAATGATACAAACAATAACAGATATTCAGTCCTCAAAAGTAATGGCAATCTCTAAAATACCGTTGAGCAATACGTCTCATATACCGGTGAAGGTGGAGCCTCACGGGTTCCTCAATGTTTGCAAGAGAGTGGTCACTTGCTATGACCTCGACTGCGTGAGCATTGAGGATATCTGTGAGGAACTTTCCCCCAGCACGTCACCGAAGTATACCGCATTGTAACCAAAAAGAACGGACAAGAGAAAAAAACCGACACGTATATCCTTACTTTTGCAACACCTACCCTTCCAAAGGAGGTCCGAGCAGGTTTCCACGTGCTCAGGGTCCGTCCGTATGTCCCTAACCCCCGGCGCTGCTTTCAGTGCCAGGAATTTGGGCATACGAAGCTGCGATGCCGTGGCAAGCCAACCTGTGCGGATTGCGGACAGGAGGCTCACGAAACACCATGTGAGTCTCCTAAGCACTGCGTCAACTGCAAGGGTCCGCATTCTGCCTGGTCTCGGGCCTGTCCGAAATGGAAGGTAGAGAAAAAAGTCCTGGAGATACAATCCGAAAAGAAGATCTCATATGCCCAGGCACGCAAGGAATACGTATCATGTCAAGCTCCGGTATTTCAAACTTCATATAGCCGGATTGTCAGTCAAAATATAAACTGTCCCAACTGCCATTGCGCAGTTAATATTGCTAAGGAGCCAACGCGACCAGTGCCATTGGTCTCTTCTCGAGACATTTATGTTGATTCCGCGCCAACTTCTGTGGCGCCTAAATTTTTAAAGGAGGCCAAACCGCCACAACGATCGTCTCCCCCACCTATACCCCCGAGGAGACCACCTCGGGGAACACCCCCGAGCCCGCCTCGGGAAACCCCCCCGGGCCCGCCTCGGGGCATTAAAACAAGGGCGGCCGTTGTTGAGCCTCTCACACCCACCTCTGGGCTTCCGGAGGTGGGGACGAGTTGCGGAACAGTTGAGGCCGCTAAGGCGAGTCCCACTGGTGCCTTGAAGAAGGACCAGCGAGAGACCGCCGAAAAATTTTTTATTAAAAAAGCGTCGAAGGCCTTAAAGCCTTCGAACAAGGATCAGACTACCCAGTCTCTCCAAAATAAGCCGAAGCCTCTCCTGAAGCGAGAGGTACAGGAGAGACTGGGAAAGGCAAGAGGGCCTAAAAAGGGCCTCAACAAATTTTTATTCTTAAAGGATAGTGAAATGGATTGCGAGGATAATTAAATTTCATACTAATAACTTATGTCGCTACTACAATGGAATTGTAGGGGTTTTTATGCTCGTGTAGAGGAAATTAAACTAATAATTTCTTCCCTGCATCCTTCCATATTGTGTTTGCAGGAGACCCACTTCCGCCCAACAGACAGCCCGATGCTTCGTGGGTACGATGTATATCGTACCG
This sequence comes from Timema cristinae, assembly GCA_039000515.1. Lineage (NCBI taxonomy): Eukaryota > Metazoa > Arthropoda > Insecta > Phasmatodea > Timematidae > Timema > Timema cristinae. Next base: position 58,996 of record JBCFYV010000714.1, read on the forward strand.
ACAAGCCATTCTTCGATCGGGCTAGCGGAGGTGTGGCTATACTTGCACGTAGCAATATATATAATAAGTCTATAAATATTGTATCTGATCTCCAAGTGATCGCTGTCAGAGTCTCCCTTCCTATAGAAGTAACTGTATGCTGCATCTACCTCCCACCAGGTGAACGTGTTTCAAAGAGGAGCCTAGAGGCCCTCTTTAAACAACTTCCCGCCCCTATATTATCTTGGGGGACTTTAACGCACACAACCTGGTGTGGGGGTCTAATTATACAGACGCCCGCGGGAGGATGGTAGAGGATATTCTTGTCTCGGGAAACCTGGTGTTAATGAACACCGGGACCCAGACACACTTTTCCACCTTTAATGGTGTATCCTCTGCCATCGACCTAACTCTATGTAGCCCCGGGATCGCTGCCCACTTCCTTTGGGAGGTCCACTCGGATCTATGTGGCAGCGATCACTTTCCCATTTTGCTTTCGCTAATTGAAGACCCTCCCGGTATAGCACGTGCACCACAATGGGTGCTTAAACGTGCTGACTGGGATAAATTTCGCGAGCTCGCCGTATTTGTACAACCCCTTTCTCCGGACGTCGATGTTAATATTGCCCATTTTACTTCGACGGTCATCATGGCGGCGAGGGAATCTATCCCTAAATCCTCGCCAAACCCGCGCCACCATCCTGTTCCCTGGTGGAACGAGGAGTGTAGATTGGCCATTTCTGACCGTCGAAGAGCATTACGTCTCTTCCATCGGCGTCCTACCTTGGATAATCTAGAATCATTCCGGATTATGCGTGCTCGAGCTCGCCGTATCATTCGTGAAAGCAGAAGAGAGTCTTGGAGACAGTTTATAACTACCCTTACAATTTCCACTCCCACAACTAAGGTTTGGGACAATATTCGTAAATTGCGTAGTAGCAAAAATACCATCAATAACATACCTGCCCTCATGTCAAATGGTACGCTTGTCTCCTCCACTGTGGAGGTCGCCAATGTATTGGGCTCTATGTTCACCGCCATATCTAGCACTGCAAGCTACTCAAATGAGTTTGCAGCGCATAAGCGGAACATAGAGCGCCATTCTATTGACTTTGGTCAGAGTCAGGGGGAGGATTACAACTCCACCTTTACTTTAGATGAACTGACCTATGCCATGTCCCAGGCGGGTAGCACAGCTCCTGGCCCCGACGACATTAATTATGAAATGTTGCGCCAGTTACCCCCTGCTGGACGAGCATGTCTGTTGGACCTCTACAATAGTGTTTGGGAATCTCGTCAGTTCCCAACACTGTGGAGCAAGCAACAATTATCCCTCTATATAAAAGTGGCAAGGAAAAATTAGAACCAACTAGTTATAGACCGATAGCCTTAACTAGTTGTGTATGCAAAATATTGGAAAAAATGATAAATAAACGATTAATATGGTATTTAGAATCCCGCAATCTACTATCAAATATTCAATGTGGTTTTCGCCGCAACCGATCTACGGTGGATCATCTCGTCCGTCTCGAGACGGCAGTTCGTGACGCCTTTCTCCATAAACAGCATCTTTTGGCAGTTTTCTTTGACTTGGAGAAAGCGTACGATACCACATGGCGGTACGGCATTTTAAAAACCCTTTTTAACTGGGGGTTCCGTGGGAACCTCCCTGTTTTTATAGCTAATTTTATGTCAGATAGACACTTCCGGGTAAGGTTAAACAACACCTTATCCGATGATTTTATTCAAGAAAATGGGGTGCCCCAGGGCAGTATTTTAAGCTGTGCGTTGTTCGCCATTGCAATAAATGGCATTGTGGACAACGTACACCTTCCTGTCCGTTCATGCCTCTTTGTGGATGACTACGCAATTTATTGTAGTTCATCGAGTCTCCACAGGGCTGAACGGCAGATACAACTCTCTGTCAACAATCTATGGTCGTGGGCATCGCGTAATGGCTTTCGCTTCTCTTCAGCCAAGACGACGGTCGTCCACTTCCATAGATTACGTGGAATACAACAAGTCCCCAGTATTTTAATGAATCACGTTGTTTTACCTGTCTCGGAGACCGTAAAGTTTCTGGGACTTTTATTTGATTTTAAATTAACCTGGATTCCCCACATCAAAGACCTGAAAGCGAGGTGCATAAAAGCACTCAACCTGCTTAAAGTGGTTAGCGGTCGGTCCTGGGGGGCTGATAGGGAAACCTTGATGCGCCTGTATAGGGCCTTGGTAAGATCGAAACTAGATTACGGCAGTTTTGTGTATGCATCAGCGAGACCTTCGGCGTTGAAGATGCTGGATAGTGTCCACCATGCTGGCATACGACTGGCTACTGGTGCATTTCGTACCAGTCCAGTCGTCAGCATCTGTGCCGACGCCGGTGAGCCCCCTCTCTCTTACCGGCGGTCCTATCTTCTGGCATCTTACGTTTCAAAACTTCACTGCATGCCGGAGCATGTTGCCTACCGACCTGTGTTTCATCCCCCTAACCGTGTCTTGTATGAAACCAAATGGCGTAGTACAAGGCCGGTTGGGATCAGGATGCTATCGGTATTCGACACGTGTGGGATAGTCCTGCCAAAGGCTATCCCCACATACCCAGGTCGAGTTTTCCCTGGAAGATTCGCCTACCTCAATGCCATTATGATCTTGCCAAGTTCCCTAAAGCGACCACCCCGCCGATTATATATGAGAGGACATTTAATGAGCTCCTCTCCACTCGCTTTCAGGGCTTTGAGCGCATCTATACGGATGGCTCCAAGTGTGGGGCTTCCGTGGGATGCGCATTTGTTGTGGAGGGAAACAATTTTAAATTTGGTTTACCTGGTGAATCCAGTGTTTTTATGGCTGAACTATACGCCATTTTTAAATCTCTGTGTTTTGTGTATCGTAAGTGTCACCGTTCTGTTCTCATCTGCACGGATTCCATGAGTGCTATGTTGGCATTGTCCACTCTCTACTCGTGGAATCCTCTCGTGCAGATGATTCACGAACAAATTTTAAAAATTGATTCATTAAGCACCCGGCTCGCCTTTTGCTGGATTCCTGGTCACGCTGGTCTTCCAGGAAATGAACTGGCGGACCAGGCGGCCAAGGAGGCAGCACGTATGCCTCCGGAGGCGAGTTTGGGTGTCATGTTTTTAGATCTAAAGGGTTATGTTCGGCGTGGAGTCTTACGCACCTGGCACGAGCAGTGGGTCTCGACCCCTGCTCAGAACAAGCTGCGGTCCATCAGGGACGGTGTGTCGCGATGGCCCTCTTCTATACGAAAGTCTAGAAGAGAGGAGGTCATCGTGACGAGACTCCGCGTCGGGCATACTGCATTGACCCATAGTTTTTTACTAAGAGGGGATCCACCTCCAGTGTGTGAGTTTTGTGATACTCCCCTTAGTGTGCATCACATTTTGGTGGAGTGTCGCAAACTAGCCCCTATCCGTCTGGCTCTTGATTTTAAAGGTGACTTACGTTTTTTATTACGCGATAGTGCGGATGGAGTTATTTGTTTACTCCGTTTTATACGCCAGGCGGATCTTTTTAATGCCATTTGAGTCACTTTTATAAAGTGGCTCTTTTGGATAATATCTCATATTGAGATCTTTTTAACAGTTTTATTACAATTTAACATGTTGTTTTGTCTTTTTAACGTATTATCATTTTAACATGTTTTGTCTTTTTAACGTGTTATATTTTAATATGTTTGTTTTGTCTTTTTATTGGAGTGATACACTTGTGGTTTTTTTTTTAGCAGGTGTATCACTTAATTTATACCATGAATCCATTTGAGCACTCCTATGGAGTGTCTCAGATGGTGAATGTTTTATCTCTTTCCCCTATGGGGATTTTATTATGGTTTTAATATATTTCAAGGCCCTAATGACCTAGATGTGTCGATGGGCCTTTAAACCACAATAATAATAATAATAATTGAATTTATTATTAAATTTATTATTTTTCTTCTAAAATATTAAATAATCAATAATAAATATTTAAAATTAAGAATCTTATAATATTTAGTACAAATTATGTCATATATATAAATTATTTTCTAAATTTTATTTTTAATAATTATATATATATATATATTATTAAATTATATATAAATATATTATTAAATTATTAATTTTCAATTTTAAATATTTATTATTAATTTCTAATATCTAATTCTCTACAATAAATCTTATTCATCAATCTAAGATTCTTTTAGTTTATTTAGTGATGCCAAAGAAGTATAACTTCTCACGCGCGTACATAAGTACACACACGCTTTTTTTATATAGTTTTCTTTTTAAGAAAACTATAATACAATTTTGCAGACATATTTTCACTCTATGAAATATTTTTATCCTAATTAACATAGATGGGTACTGTAAGTTTACGAAATAATTATCATGAACTTAGTTTATTTTGATATAAGACTCAGGCCTCTTAACACCAATAGTTTTGACAGTAGGATGTGTTTAGTTTCGAGTTATTTGCGCTGACAGGTTTTTGACACACCGATTGTTGTCAGAAAGACGGTCACTAAGTTTCATTTTATTTTGTATGATTTGTTATAAATATATTTGTATTTTATTGTCCATTTTGCGATCACATCCCAGTTAAATTATCAGTCTATTATTATTATTATTATTATTATTATTAGCACCGCGTCTTACTACCCGTTCGGTTTATACGCACTTACGCTAATGTGTATTGGTAGGGTGATTCGGACATGAAATGAAGGACCTACAGTTTAACGTGGAATCCGAACCACTGTGGAGGCCTGGCATTCCCCACATTCATAAGATGTCTTGTCAGAGGTGTATGAAGGGTTTGGTAATCAGATAAATCTGTGCCGCGACCGAGGAATGAACCCCGATCGCCAGCATAGAAGTCTGACACCCTACCCCTAGACCACCAGGTCACCAATCAGTCTATTAATACAACATTCAGTAACGTCGTCGTTAAGCCTTGCTTCCCTCCATGCAAAATTGCCGCTCCTGCCTAATGTCCTGCGTTCAAGTTCATTACAAATATTCTCTGTTGCAACTTCTTTTCCTAGTCTGGACAAATTATCTTTTTTTTTTGCAATTTATTCTTCACTGATGTTTGGTTTTTTAGCTTCTGGACCATAGTCGGTATCCGTCCCAGCTCGTTGTCTTTTGTTTGGCTTAGGTGTCCTAAATTGTAGGTGTTTTGATGATTTTCTTTTTTCGGTGACTTTGTACAGCTCTTGATCTTATTACAAATATAAATATATGTTTTGTTATATGACCTTGGCTATGCCTAATCAGTCTTTTTAGTGGTGAAGCGTGCCAGTTTGGACACCCAGTATGAGAGAAACCAGCAACTAAGCAACATCTCTTGTATCGTCCACTTTGGCTAACATCCGTTCGTTTACCACCTGAAAACTTTGAAACAAGATTCATATAGCGTTCGACCTGGTTAGTGGTGTGGTTTCCAAAAAGCTTATCTTCTTTGATGACTAGGGGGTCAAGTGCCTTCATGATGGCAGACCACACAGAAGTTGGAGACATCATTGGTACCTTGTTGATTTCTCCTTCTTCCTTTCGCTTGCAGTAGGTACCCAAAACATGATACGGGCCATTACGTAGGTCATCACGTAAAACATCGCTGTTACTCACATTGTCACCAATATCAGTGATGGCACCTCAAGCACCTTTTGTTAGTCGCAGGATTAGTTGAGACAGTTCCTTACGGGCTGTGATATCATTAGCGGTGTCCTTTATGATCTTATGTAATTTGTGTGTGTAGTTCCTGACCACATTAGCACATTCCAAATGTATGACCTGTCTTCCATAGTTTACATTACGCTGAATTTTTGCACAAGTACTAAAGTCACCATCTCTGACAATGTACTTATAACGCAAATTATGCATCCTTTCACTCTCTCTGAAACCCTAACGAGAATAGCTTGTTCCAATCCAGTGGATGTGCCCTGGTAATTCTTGTAGCACTTGTGCTCCTTTGATTCTTTTACTGGTTTAGTTTAACTACATATATAACAATATTTGTTTTTTACTCCAATTTACAGCAATCCATTAATATTGCAGCACCTATTATGCACGCCTGTAACAAAATATTGTTTTGTAATAGTATAAAAATGCAATGTGGGTTTTTAGTTAAATCGTGTTTGCACAAACTTAATTTAAAAGGTTCTTAATAATGCTAATATTAGGTGAGCTTCAAATGAGTCTGGTCATACACTGAGAAGACACTTCATGTTTGAGGAGTCTCCAAGAGAATGCATATTACACATGGACAAATTAGGATCTATAACACGGCCATGAATTTAGTGGGGTAGCTATAGCATTTCAATGTAACTTACCACTCCTGACGACGCATTATATACATGCCCGCTTAACGTGTACAGCAGCCACCATCTTGGTATACTGTGATATAGGGGAATTCATCGGCATCTACATGCCCCTTTTCCAACGCTACGCGTTCTCAAACACCATTTTGGCGCGTACATTCTTCTAACTTTTCTTCCCATATCTATAATTATAATAAATTATATGCAAAAAGGTTTTTAATGCACCCATACATACTATACTAAAGAACTTTTAAAAACAACATACTTGTAGAAATAAAAATAACTTACCACTTCAATACGTTGTTAATGACGCTTCAATTTATTTTGGTCCGTGATGGGCATCTCCATCAATGCCATCATTTCTTGTGCTTACTGATGGTCTATTACTATTGATAAGACACCTCACACAAACTCATCATTTAACTCTTCTTCCTTGCTTTCAACTTCAGTTTTTCACACATTAAACATTTCAAAATCAAATTGCTGACAATTCCAATCCTTTCCTCGGAATGAAACAAAAAATGTCCTTCGGTACATATTCTCCCATGTGTATCAAGGGTGTTAAGCTGACTTAGCATATGAACAATATTTACCACACGACGCCCACTAAGAAGTTCATTCATTTCCTTGATATTTGATCCCTTTGTGATAGGGATTACAGCCCAATATTCCTGGTTAGAATCTGGAAGTCCTTGGATTCCCGAAACATTTAGACTGAAATAACAAAAAATTATATACATAAACTAACGCTATGTAATCGATTATCTGTTAATTTAAAAATTATATGATTAATCACATTCAATAAATAGATGTTTAGTTACAGAGCTATTTCATCTACAGAGATATATTCTAAATTTAAAATGAAGTAAACTAAATTAAAAATGTTATGGAAAATATTAAATCTTATTCAAGTTCCCAATTTCTCCAGCAAGGTATATGTGATATGTGCTCAAAAATACTCCCCCTCCTTCCCCTTTTGACTAGTCCTCTACCCAATGGATGTGTTTGTCAAACGAGTTTCATCGAAATCGCGGAAAAATTATATTTCCTATATTTTTTTAAATTTGAGGCATTCTTGGATATATCGCTGGTCCGGAAGAAAAACGTCACAAGTAAAAAAAGTCACATTTTTTAGTAGAGACGATAGAAATTTTCTCAAAAATTTAAATTTCTTTAAGTCCTCCATACTAAGTTTCTGGAATAAGTCCGACTAACTAAAATTAGTATTATTGGTTCAGTTATTCGAGAAAATTATATTTATTAATTTATCTTAAAAAAAATTCCTCGATATTTTTTTTTAGTAACTATACTTTGACTTTGACGTTTTTCTAGATTTATTTTCTTAATTTTTTGTACTTGGGCAATAACACCTTTGACAAAAACAAAGATTGGTGAGTTCAAAGTATAATGTATAAGTGATTATAAAATCCTGAGTATGTGTCAGGCACGCATTTTTTAGATATTAATGATAGCAGTCCTTTTTTCTTCTTGTCGGTGATTCCCACTTTCTTTTGGTAAGCTGGCTTAAGTATTGTAGGTTTCCCCGAACTTCTCCTCGTGCCGATCTTCATTTAATCAACATTGTGATGTCCAAACGACATTTTATAGGACATGATGCCTGGCTTGTCTTTTTCAAACCTTGTGATCCCTTGCTCACTTGCAAGCTCTTTTAGATTATAAATGTCCTTGTGAGACATCTCGTGAACAATTTAAGGAGCACCCGATATCTTTGCTGTTCGTATAAGCGCGTAATACTGTTCAGGGGAAAATATTGGGCCTGCCCTGCGTGCCCTCGTGATTTGACGCTCAATGACCGCGTGTGCACTATCTCCCTCATTCTGGGTGCGTCCGGTAATCAGAAATTTGTGTTCAATTATCTTTATATGTTCTAAATTTCTTACGGCATGTATATACAGGTTTACAAGAAACTGATTTTTTTTGCTGACCTGCACAGTTGTCGCTATAAAAAATAACGTCTGTTGCTTCAGTCTTCTCATTCAAAATCTGTAAATATTTGAAGACATAGCTTCCTATTTCATTGGCTCCCCGTTTCGCTTCTCCTTCATGCCAAACGTAGCACGAAACGCAATTTGTTTTCAAATTATAATTAGTAAAATTGTAAACTCCAAGCTTGCTCACATAGTAGAATGGCGATGTTTGCCCTATCGGACAGGGGAGGACCGCTTGCAGGTCATAGACCGCTACTTCACTGTTGCTCTTTTTATCTTTTTCTTTTACGATGCGTGATAGATCTTTCTCAAGTAAATGTACTTCATACAGCTCTTGTATTGCTGCTTTTTCTTCTGCACTTGTCCCCCTGCGGGACGGGGTTTAGAATAGTCCCGCAGTAACCCCTGCTTGTCGTTAGAGGCGACTAAAAGGGGAGGCTTCTGTGCAGGACGTACCTCGTGCAGGACAAACCTATCCTATATATCTCCATTCACATAATTTTCTTCTTCCTTCACTTCCCCCCTTTTTTTTCACTCTTCCCCCTTTGCTTTATCTATCTTTACCATTTTCTTCCCTTCCCCCTGCCGTTCATCCTGCACGGAGGCCTTTGGCCTTTCCGTTTACGACCTTGGCTACTAACCCGGATCTTCTCTGTTTATTATTGGATACCACTGCTTTGAGCTACCGAATGAAAGTGCGCCGGTTGCAATACTTTAGTAGAAGGGCCTTAGGGATGACAACCGGGTACCCTACTTTGGGAAAAGATCGGTTGCGTTCATGAGGGCCCGGACGTAAAATTGGCACTTTCCTACACCCACTTGCTGCGACGACCTCTCTCTCGGCGATGCTCTATGCGAAGGTTGTCATGTCTAGCGTCGTATAGAGCCTCTCGTCGGGACAGTTAACAGGGCCATATGTGGTAGTACCAACTTGGATCACCCTGGGTCTACGATCAGAGTACTGTGTAGGTTGTCCCCAAATACGGCATGGCCAATAACTTTATCAACGCTGGCACCGTACTGCCAATTTCTGCGCGCACCTCACTGCCCGGTCCCTCACAGGGCCGTAATATTGATAAGAGGCGGAAACGGGTAAGGCCGTCCAGCCCGGTCACTGTGGAAACCCAGGAAATGGTGAGGCCTCAGCCCCGCTTCCTGGTGATGTCTCGAGAAGATGCCAATGGAAACCTTAAGCGCGTCAGCCCATTTATCCTCGAAAGAGCGATAAATGGTTCAGCAAAATCAAACGTCTCTATAAGGAAATTGCGTGATGGCACTATTTTGATACAGACTGTAACTGACGTCCGGTCCTCCAACATCATGGCTATTACTGAAATACCGTCGAGTAATACGGCTTATACCGGTGAAGGTGGAACCTCACGGGTTCCTCAATGTTTGCAAGGGAGTGGTCACTTGTTTTGACCTCGACTGCGTAAGCATTGAGGAGATCTGTGAGGAGCTTTCTCCCAAGCATGTCACCGAAGTGTACCGTATTGTCACAAAAAAAAGGACAAGAAAAGAAGACGGATACGTATATCCTCACATTTGCGACTCCTACCCTTCCGAAGGAGGTCCGAGCAGGCTTCCACTTGCTCAGGGTCCGGCCGTATGTCCCTAACCCTCGGCGCTGTTTTCAGTGCCAGGAATTTGGGCATACGAAGCTGAGATGCCGTGGTAAGCCAACCTGTGCGGATTGTGGACAGGAGACTCACGAAACACCATGCGAGTCTCCTAAATACTGCGTCAACTGCAAGGGTTCGCATTCCGCCTGGTCTCGGGCCTGTCCAAATTGGAAGGTAGAGAAGAAAGTCCTGGAGATACAATCTGAAAAGAAGATCTCATATGACCAGGTACGCAATGAATACGTATCAAGTTAAGCTCCGGTATATCAGACTTCATATAGCCGGATTGTCAGTCAAAATATAAACTGCCCCAACTGCCATTGCGCAGTTAATCTTGCTAAGGAGCCAACGCGACCAGTGCCATTGGTCTCTTCTCGAGACACCTATGTTGATTCCGTGCCATCTTCTGTGGCGCCAAAACTTTTAAATGTGGCCAAACCGCCACAACGGTCGTCTCCCCCACCTATACCACCGAGGAGACATCCTCGAGGAACTCCCCCGAGCCCACCTCGGGGAACCAACCCGAGCCCACATCGGGTAATCCCCCCGAGCCCGCCTCGTGGTACTAAAACAAGGGCGGCCGTTGTTGAGCCTCTCACACCCACCTATGGGCTTCCGGAAGTAGGGACGAGTTGCGGAACAGTTGAGGCCGCTAAGGCGAGACCCCCTGGTGCCTTGGAGAAGGACCAGCGAGAGACCGCCGAAAAACATATAAAAAAAGAATCAAAGGCCTTAAAGCCTTTGAACAAGAATCCGACTTCCCAGTCTCTCCAAAATAAGCCGAAGCCTCTCCTGAAGCGAGAGGTATAGGAGAGACTGGGAAAGGCAAGAGGGCCTAAAAAGGGCCTCAACAAATTTTTATTCTTAAAGGATAGTGAAATGGATTGCGAGGATAACTAAATTTCATACTAATAACTTATGTCGCTACTACAATGGAATTGTAGGGGTTTCTATGCTCGTGTAGAGGAAATTAAACTAATAATTCCTTCCCTGCATCCTTCCATTTTGTGTTTGCAGGAGACCGACTTCCGCCCAACTGACAACCCGATGCTTCGTGGGTACGATGTGTATCGTACCGACAAGCCTTTCTCTGATCGGGCTAGCGGAGGTGTGGCTATATTCGCACGAAGCACTATATATCAAAAGAATATTAATATTGTTTCTGATCTCCTGCAACCCCCCCCTCCCCCCCTTAATATCTATAAGGCGAGAGAGGCAGTAAATTAGGTAAAGAGTTACCTGAATGAACATAACAATTTTATTTAGTAAAAAAAACAATAACAAGCTGAGCAAACAATCAACACCGCGTGAAGCGCGCTTTTCCGTCCAACGTGGAAATCAATTACATCAAAGGTAAACATAAACGTTACCTCCTCAAAACAAATCACGTTACATTAAACCCATCAAAGGTAACGGTCCGGGATCTCAGTGACATGGTCTTTGGTTTATGGTTCTTTGGTTACTTCGCTAAATTGATTAGTTCCTAAACTGGTTACTCTAGCGTTTAAGTTATCCACCCTAGTATAAATATATATCTTTCTTACAGGCGCCCGTAGCAAAC